>RDPX01000383.1:485183-555126 GCA_003991215.1 Morbakka virulenta | reverse complement strand
CAAGGTTATGTTTATTACGCAGTTTTTCATACACATGTTTTGCTATAATGTCGTGGCGTAGTGGTAAGTAGTATCTGGACGACATTCTAGAGCAGCTACTTATTACGTGGGTGATATCCTCCACTTGTTGTTTACATAGGCGGCATTTGTTATCACCGGGTGGATTTTGATTTTGGCGTTGTTTTCGTCTATAGATGATGTCTTTTGTGCCAATTTCCTGTTCCTCGATAGCACAAGCGTACGCTTCAGAGTGAGAATTGATATATTTGTTGGTGAGCCACTCCCTGGTGCTTTTGACATCGATTTCATTTATTCCGGCCACTGTTTTTGCGGTGTAGCCGTGAAGGGGTTTAGCAAAAAATAATTCCTGTTTTCTTTCTAAGCATTTGGCAGTGAAGAGTTTTCCTACGTTTCTGGGTTTTTGGTCAGCAACATCATTAATCTCCATACTCTCCAATAATTCCTTTCCAACTCGCAACAGTTTTTTCTCCTCGTGTTGTATCATTTTAACAATGTATTTATTATCATTTGTATTCTGCCTCAAATGCTGTCTTGCTGTCACCATTCTGCTTTCGAAAGCAATTCGAATTGATTTTAACCCCCTTCCCCCTTTCTTCCTCGGAACATAGAGACGGTCAATATCGGAGTTACGATGGAAATTGTTCGTCATATTTAGTATCTTTCTTGTTTGGATATCAATGTTGTCGATCTCTTCAATAGTCCATTCGAGTATGCCAAACGTTGGTATCAGGACTGGCACTGCGAAGGCGTTATGGGCAATGTGCTTGTGGTAAGCAGACAATTCACTCGTCCAGATCTTTTTCATTCGCTTTTTGTATTCGTTGATGACTCTGTCTTTATTTATTGGGCCAGCATATCCGACGCTTTCATCCTGTCCTAGGTATTTGTACGAATCGTTCGCTTTTAATGGTTGGATGGTGACACCATTAATGACAATTGGTTCTCCTGATGTGGCAAGTTTTCCTTTCTCGATGATAATATACGCACACTTTGGCTCACCGAACAGCATTCCAATGTCATTGGAAAACTGGGTAACAATATCTAGCAGCATTTTCATTTGGTTTAAGTTCGTTGAATATAATTTCAAGTCATCGACGAAAAACAGGTGGGTGATGTTTGTGTCCCGGTTTCCATTATTGCCAATTTGATATCCTCTGTGTTGGTTTAGTAAGAACGACAGTGGGTTAACTGCTAAAATAAATAGGAGTACTGAAAGAAAGTAAGTAAGTAAGTAAGTAAGTAAGTATATAAGTAAGTAAGTAAGTAAGTAAGTAAGTAAGTAAGTAAGTAAGTAAGTAAGTAAGTAAGTAAGTAAGTAAGTAAGTAAGTAAGTAAGTAAGTAAGTAAGTACCTACCAATATATCTATTTATTAACGTGACCAAAAAACGCAGTTTCGTACTCCACTAAACAACTACTTTTTCTGCGAGGTTCCAAAGTTTTTTCTCCATTCGCTAAATCAAGAAAGGCCTCTCTTGGTATCTGCCCAAGTGAGCCAACTACTAGCTCTTCTCTCTTTTTTACACACAAAAAATGAATTTAGAAGTAAAAAGACATAACAGAGACGATCATCAGTTCGTGTCTTACCCGAATTATAACCTTGAGTTGGCTGTCCACCATATGCTGACTGATACTGGTTACCCATGTGAACCTTTGGACCTGCCATCTTTTTGGATGTAAAAGACATAATTTCAGTAAAAATGCCGAATAAGGTCGGTATTCACTTTAATGTACTGGCAAATGGCGCAGTGATAAAATTCGAAAAACAAGCTGTTGTTTAAAACCCTGAACATTAATTTACGTTTGTCAAAAATTATCAACGAATTAAAAAACCCACTGACCAATAAACAATTTAATATTAAACTGCTGTTACAAGTGCGAACAACTGTAGACTCCAGTTCTTTCTCTCACTAATGCGCCCCGTCCTTAATCCCTTGCTTTTCCGATTTTCTCTAACATTGTTTAATTTTGTCGTTGTTCGGCACAATGCATTCGTTTTCTCTCCGAAACGAAAACTCGCAACTCGTCCGTATGGGTGTTCGTACTCCTTTCCTCACACGGCCTTGTCGTTACCAACGGGGTCTTTATGGAACGGGGAAATATTAATCTCTGCAACCACTCCTTTACTTCTTCAAATTTAGCTAGTAATTGCAGTACTTTGTGGTTGTTTATTCCTCCAACAATAGGTCCATCACCAGTCCTTGGTCTACTGTGCAGTAAATGCTAGTTGTGCAGTTACCTGGTTGTAGGAACAAAATACGGCAGGCCTTGTTTGGAGAGGAAGTCAACGGTCTTCTTTTCTTTTAAAAATCATCCAAAAACTCTTTCCTATCAGTTGTCTATGCTACCACTTAAATTTTTCACCAGTTTCAATAATCGCTTTTTTTATCTGCTTTTACAGGTTAAACAGAAAACCGGTTTTATGAGTTTCTTTATCCAAGTGATTGCCAAGACGTCGTCGTCGTCGATTAAGGTAAGTTTATGAACGAGTGGCTTCTCTCGTCATGGCTCTCCAGTTGACCCGATTCTGTACTGCTCTAAACGCTTCGACGAGGGTGAGTCCAGATTCCTCTCTTTTCAAGATGTCGTTCCTAAGGACGTGTCCAAGATTCGAGTCTCCGTCCCACTAAAGTTGGTAGTAATCTCTTGTGGATGAAGTTCTTCGTACAACATCCTCATTTCTTATCCTCTCCAACCAACTGATCCTAAGAAATCTTCTATAGCACCAGATTTCAAAGCTTTCTATTCGTCTCCTATCACTTTTCTTCAAGATCCAGGTCTCACTGTCATATGCCAAGACGGCATCTTTTATTACATAAACAATAACGAGAAAGGCTGATCGAGTTCCTCGTTGGACTGATGTGAGGTGTAAAAAAACTGTGAAAATCAGAACAAAATACCAAGCATTTTCAATCATGGTCTGTCTCTAGAAAAAAGGTATTGCAACCTAACCTTGATGACCACTTACCTCTCTCATTGTCAATCGAACACACTTCACAAAGATAACTGAGTTTTTGAATCAACCCTCGTTTAAAGCTAATAATCCAATAGTCCAAATGACCAATGGTCCAAACATTAAATGTCCAAGAACAATTCAGCCGAGGAACTGTTGAACGGCATGCTCATAAAAGTAGGGTGACTCTACAATTTTAAACCTCGGTAGCTTTTACCAACGTCCTAACTTAGCTACCCGTATTTTCTGTTCACCACAGAGTAGCGCTAACGAACTATTATGGTTACTTAAGATAAGGAATTACCGCCAGCAGCTACATCAATTCTACTACCCGTCTTCTTATTACCGAATATCTAATCATCAATCTCCGCAAAAAAAATGACAAGAACCACCAAACAATATTATTGTTGGTAGAGAGTAAAAAGCGATGTACCTCTACAATAACGTTATTGAAGTGACTGCATTGTCACTGGTTTAAAAAAAAGAGAAGTCTGTTGAAAAAGCCGAAGCTAATAACTAGTTATGAAGCGCAAGGAATTATGGGAGATTTGAAAATTCAAAATGTGCTTTAAAACTCCTACATCAACCTCCTTTTACTTCAGTGATATGATGTTTTTGATGCTCCTGGTTTATTTAATGCACAGCATGCTAGTGGATCCAAAGCAATAGATAAATCGTCTGCGTAACTTACCTGATATGCAGTAGTAAATACCGGAAATCCTCCAGGAATAACACCATGGTGTGGGTAGTATGCTGGAAATCCGTACGGAACTGCTGCGCCAGCAAATATTGCAGGCTGTGGGTGATGTGCGTGTGGCGTACCTGAAACAAAGCACAAGAAAAAATTTCTAAGGCGTAGTAGACAAAACGGCGGAACTACATCTTGCAGACATTAAACAGTGATCGACGTCGTCGTAGTGGTGGTGGGGGTGGTAATGGTTGTAGCAGGGGTGATGGAGGTGGTGATGGTTGTAGCAGTGGTGATGGTTGTAGCAGTGGTGATGGTTGTAGCAGTGGTGATGGTTGTAGCAGTGGTGATGGTTGTAGCAGTGGTGATGGTTGTAGCAGTGGTGATGGGGGTGGTGATGGTTGTAGCAGTGGTAGTGGAAGACACAGTAGTAAAAGTATTGGGGCAATGTAATCATTACTGTTACTATCATAGATATCATTCTTACTGGTGTCAACTCTCAGAGGAAAAAGCTGAGATGTCCAATATAACTGCTGTTTACTACATGTAGACCAAGTTGACATTTATTTACTTATTATCATTATTATTATTATTATTATTATTAGTTTTATATTAGTATCATCATTATTATAATATCCTTTCGTTTCGTGCTGTGGTTTAAAAACTTCTTAACACCTGGTTATAAACAATAACCTAAGGTGCTAAGCCATTTATGTACGTCTTTTTTTGTGTCTATTTAGTTATGTTCTTTTAAAACGAATAAGAAGGTAAAACACTGAATTATTTTCATCGTTTGAACCAAATTGTCCATTATCAAATGGAAAGGGCTTCTCTAAGATTAAGGGCTGTACAATTAAAGACAATCTTCTATATTTTCGGAAGTGACAACTTTCCTGGGATTTCACTGACGCTTTTTTGTGTCCCCTTCTTAACCATCCCAAGTGCACCAATTATAGCTGGGATGGTCTTAATTTTCATCTTCCATATTCTAGCCACTCCTGTTTCAAGGTCTTTACATTTACCAAGCTTTTTGAATTCCTTAACTGATTATTACAGTCGGTTGAAACACTTATATCAATCATTTGACACTTTACTCAATTTATCCTCAATAAGAATATCTGGTCTGTTCGCCTGTATTGTTCGGTCGGTTCTTATTGGAAAATTCCATAGGATAGTCACTTTCGATGTACCAATAACTGGTTACGGTTAATGTTCATACCACTTATCATACGTGTGGGTATCATAGTGGCTGGAAACTTTCCAGTGTATATACCGTCCAACGCTGTCCTGTCCGTTGGTGCATTCATTTGGGACAAGAATAGTGCATCCTGAAACGAGATGATCAATGGTTTCAATACTTCTGTTACAAAACCAGCACTTAGGCTCTGCATCGTTGTGAACAATAATTGCCTCATAATTCCTTGTTAAAAGGCTTTTGATCTTAAGCAGCGACAATAAACCCTTCTGTCTCAGCCTTCAAACCAGCACTATGCAACCACTAATGGGTGTCAATAATGTTTTACATCAGCTTTCTCGGTTCGTAGTTTATAATGGCCAAGCAATGGTTTAGACTACCAGGCATTTTTAATTGCCTTCTTTCCCTTCTGTTTTGCCACTCCTTCTAGTTTCCTAGACTTTTCGATGCTCTTTATTTCTTCATTAAACTGAATTTCTAGATCTAGATCTAATTCCTGTGCAAATTCTCCAGCTTCCTTTATAACAGAATGCGACCTTTTTTGTTCCTCATGCGTTAAGACGAGTTTCCGCATCCAATCATTAGGTAACTCTAAGTACTCAAAAAGACCAACCGTTACTGTCTTATTAGAGAATTCCAGCTGGGTCAAACCCCTCCCCTCATAACGTCTGGGAAGGTAATGACGAAGAACATCAGTTTTAGGATGGTGCATGTTGTAACTTGTCAAATTTTTCTTATTTTACAGCTGAGTCTGTTTATCTCTCTAAGATTCCAATCAATAATGCTAAATTTGTATGTGATAACGGAAACAGCTAACGTGCTGATCACAGTAAACCTATTCTTTGAATTTAACTCAGTTTTGATAATCAGTCTGATCCTTCCTGTAAGCTGCTTTTTAAGTTTTTTATTGCAGCGTGGTCAATTCCACTGGATTCGTCTTCACCAAGGTACTTATACACTTCTTCCTGTTATAGATCTTTAATCATTGTCTCTTCGTCAAATCTTACATCGTTACTTTTCATTACCTTACCTTACCAAGTAGCCTTGGCATACTTGCTCAACCCCAACTGCACACCAATATCATCTCCAAATCCTTTAAAAGTTTTCAATAACGCTTTAACTCCATGATCACCTTCTACGTACAGAATTAAATATCCATATAAAAACAAATAAAAGATTCGCTCGTCAGACCTTACATTCATAAACTGACGAATTCAGTTCTAAAGAAAATGGCATGAGTGAGACAGAAGAGAATGGGAGAAAATGAATCTCCTTGAAAAATCCCTCGCATGATGTTGATGTTATCACTTATTAGTGTTCCGTTAACATGCGTAAGGATCAAGCGTGAATTCCAATAAACTAATTACCCTTGGTGATACCTTATGAAGCTCTAAAGGTTTCAATATCCACTCCTGTGGAACGCTATCAAAAGCTTTTTTGCAGTCGATACAAGAACATCTTTTTCCTTTTCTTACAGTTTTTATGTATCATTTTGTTGAGCAGCAATGGAATGGGTGTTTGCAAAAATAAAACCCGCGCCTACACACTGTTCGCGAGGGAAAAGCCTATTTTGTTCAAGATGTTACTACTGTTAGATGGTACTACTTCAACTGTTACTTGACTTTTACTTATTTCTCAATCAAACTCTTTGGCATCAATTTAACAGATCATATTTGGCAGGTAGAAAATAATGCGTTTCTCGTACCTCCTTGGTCTCTGAGCTTTCACTGACATTTTTATTGCAGTTTTTCTTTCATTTGTGGAATGTCTGATTTGTTCTGTATTCTAAACTTTCTTATCAATTTGCAAGGTTTTCTTGCTTTTGGGCCCTTGCCGTTTTTTATTAAGCTTAATATTGATATCTCGCTGTGCATTTCCTTCTCAATATAATATTTCTACTTTGGTTTTTTGCACTGGTTACTTCTTTTAGAAGGTCGGGGTTTCATGCAACGTTTTTCTTCGATCATCTTCGCACAAGCACAATGAAATAAGATAAGTTATGTTCCGTTTAAGCTGCTTGCAAAACTCTGTTATGGCCAAGTTTGCCATGACTAAATATTTCTCTTGTGCTTTCTTAATTTTGAGTTTGACCAGATCTTTCCCCTCTTTCATACTCACTGCGTGTTCCTCAAATCAGGTACAGTTGTAAAGCCATAGAGTTGAACCAGTAGCAGTATCCCCTTGTATATTTCGATAAGCAAGTATAGAGAATGGTAGAACTTTAGTGACCAGCATAAAAGAAACTTACTGCTCTTTTTTGTGTCTATCAAATGAAAATTTATGTTGAAAGAAAGAGGTAGAAGAAGAATACGACGAAGAAGGAGAAGACGATGTAACTACTTACACATTCGGTTCAAGAACGAAACTTTATGTATGATACGGTGTTAAAAATAAAAACAAAACAAAAAAAAAACACGCCAGGATTAAATGTGGATTTTCAGTTTATAAACTTATTATAGCTGCAGTTTTGTTACAGGAGATCCCCCATTCCACAAGTTTTGACTCTAATGTTTGTACAAGTCAAAACCGAATACTCAGCAGTGATTAAATATGCCTCCCAAAGAAGTTGAAAATCACAATGGACTATAATACAGACTACCCCTTGGTGTATTTTAATAACAAAAATTATTAACCACAACATTTACGTTTACCGTGGTTATGTAGTAGCTGGCTTACCTTGATTTATACTTGAAGCTACTGGCGATGAGTTTTCACGGCCATATTTTCCTTCGTTTCCTAAAAAAGGAGAACAAATCGCAACTATGAAAAAGGTCATATGGTTTAGTCAAAATGGATACACTAAAAAATTCACGCTATTCAGTAAATAAATCGAGGGTTTCTCTTAAAAAGTTCTATGTGTGTTTAAAATGCAAGTCTTTCTAAGTCTGCCCGGATAACATTTTCTCTTTATGTAGTACGTCTTACTTTACTTGTGAAAGGGGTTAATTGTTAAGTTAGCGAGGGACGTCTTGCTCGAATACCTTTTCTGAAACAAATTAATGGCTTTGTATTTGATACTAACAATAACACCTCTAAGCGTGATTAATTCTATGTTGCGTTGCGTAAAATGTTTTTGTAATTAACTTATCGGTATCTATGATGTTAACAGTAGATGACTTCAATACCAAGGTGCAAGTGGCGATAAGGCGAAACGTTTATGGAAAAATATTCCAGAGGTCATAGTAATACAACTGGGCAATGAATATTAGACTGCTGTGACTAATATGGTTTAACTATTACTAATAGCTATTTCCAACATACGCGAGGCACCAAACAACTCAGGAACAGACGTGAAAAACACGTAAAGAAACAAATAATGATTACAATCTACAATCAAACTGGTTATACAATGGTTTCACAAAAGCAGAAAGCAACTGTTAATTGATCCTATAATTTATAGTTGGGCTATGCTTGATAGTGGTCATACACTAGTGTGTCGAGTAAAAATCGAGCTCCATAGGTTCTATAAAATATCCAAAGTATAAATGTGAAAAGGTTTACTACAAGGAAGCTAGTGAATGATGTAGACTGTATATGTGAGTACCATAAAATACTTCAAGTTAAGCAGAATAGAAATACCCCCAAGTGTTTTGAAGGAAACTATTTTAGAAATTTCAGGTGCTAATGTAAAAAAAAGTGAAACACTTCAACGAAAGTATTCAAAAAACTTTCAAACAAAAGTAGATCATTGGGACTCCAAATTCAAAACTGCAAAAAAGTTTAAATAACCAGGGCGTTGAGGGAAAAAGAAAACAACGTTACAAAATTGATAAAAAGGGAGGGGTAAAAAGAACCAGAAGAAGTGAGAGGTATGTATAAAGTTGGGAGGTCACTAAATAAACGTAAGAGTCAAAATACATTTTTATTAAACGAAGCAAAAAAGTAATGTATAGCAGAGAAATACATGGCAATGAGTTTTTTTCTTTCGTTATTTTTCCCCAGTGACTGGGGCTCAGACGTTGCCCTTCACAGGGACTTGTTTTTGGCAGTGAGGAATTTCTTGGCCGGATGCCCTACCTGACGCCAACCAATGGCTTTTTCTTTTGAGAATTTCCAAAAAAAATCGCCCGCTCGGGAAATCGAGCCCGGAATTCTTGATTACGGTACAGTTACAATAACCAATAAGCCACCGCTCCTCTAAATACATGGGAATGACTATTCATTTAAGATCTAAACTGTATCATCCAAATCAACAAAATATGATGAAAAACGAAAAACCTAACCTAAACAAAATTCTGAATAACACTATGACCACTCAAGAAGTAAAATCTGAAGTCTGAAAGGTGAAAAAGAAAAGCTGCAGGTCATGACAGCTTAACTGTAGGATCCATAAAATATGGGGGATGGATGGTCAAGTTGCAATCGTTCTTAACCAAAGAGTAGAAAGATCTTGCTCTTTTGAAAAAAGAAAATTTGAGCCTCAGGGAAATAAAGGTGTTGTGTGTGCAGGAGACTAAATGGAAAGGACCCAAGGCTAGACATATCCGAGGCGCTTACAGTGTACACCATCATGGTCCCAGCAAAACAAGAAACAGAGTGGACATCATCTTAGAGGAAAGCCTGGTACCAGGAGTGGTAATAGTGAAGAGGATATCGGACAGCTTGGAAGTGTGATATGGCTGGGAAGGAGGAGTTTGGAGAGACTCATACATGACGATCACCCAGCTGCCAGTACAAGACAGACTGTTTCCAGGAGATCTAAATGGGCATGAGGGTGTAGAAAATGTAGGAAATGCAAATGTAATAGGCAGGCATGGGTTGGGAAAAGTAGCGGCGCGGGTGATGCTATCATAGACCTGGCAACCAGGCTCAACCTTCCAATTGCAAACGCATTCTCCAAAAAAGCAGACCAGCACAGAGCAACATATTGCAGTGGGAATTCCATCATCCAGATTGACTACATCCTCTTTAGAAGATGCCACTTGAAGGAAGTAATGGACAGTAAGGCTATACTGGAGGACGCGTAACAACTCAGCAACGACTACTGATGTGCACTTTAACACTGATCGCGACCGTGAAGAGAGCAAGAAAGAAGCCAACTAGGGTAAGATAGTGGACATTGCAAGACAATGCGTTTAAAGGCGCGAAGACGAGTCAGGGGAGGAATGACCGATGGGCTTGGCAACAACAGCCGAAACCATCCGACGTGTGGCGGAAGCAGTACTGAGAAAGAGTTTGGGATGCAAGAAAAGGGATAAAGAAACATGGTGTTGGTCAGAGGAAGTTTAAAAAGCAATCCAGAAGGAAAAGAAGAGCTACAAAGCCTGGTACTGAGATGGGTACGATAAAAAGAAAGCGGAGAACCTGGAAGCAAAGCGAGAGGCTAAAGCTGCCATATCTAGGAATAAACATGGCTCGCGAATGGACAGAAGAAGATTTTTGGAATAGCAAAGCAGATGGTTAAAGCATCCAAGTAGATCCAACCGGTCAAGATGATAAAGGATGATGATGGTACAGAACTAAATGATGAAGTCATTCTAAATAGTGTTGAAAGGTACTTCGAAAGGCTGAAGAACGAGGAAAATTCCAGGGAGGAGTGGGAACAGGGAGTGCAAAGAAATAGTAGAGAAGAAATGAAGAAGACGCTGAGCAAAATGCAGAACGGGAAAGCAGTTGGACCAGACGAGATATCAGCTGAAGTGTGGAAAGCCCCAGGTGGGAAACGACTTGGTTTCCTCACATCATTATTCAATGATATCCTTGTGGTAAGTAGAATGCAAGAGGGGTGGACAAAGAGCATCCTTGTATTGATATTAAGAAAAAAGCTGATTTACAGAACTGTTCCAACTATCGAGGCATCAAACTACTAAGCCACACGATGAAGATCTGGGAACAGGTGGTAGGTGGTCAGTTAAGGGAAGAAGTGCAGATCAGTGAGCAACAATTTGCCTTTATGCCGAACAGAAGCACAGTTGTCAAATCTTTGCACTAAGGGTGGTGGCAGAGTACCCAGAGATGAACTGTAGTACTGTCTGCGAAGCAAAGCAGTTAATGAACTGTAAGTGAGGCTGATCCGACGTTCAGTGGGGGTAACAGTGCCACTGCGGGTCAAAGTAGGCTTGCACCAAGGCTAGGCTCTGTACTCAATGCTGTCCACACAACATGTTTACAGATGGCGTTGTATTGGCTTATAAAGAAAAGGATGAGGCAGAAAGGCAGCTGGGAAACTGGAAGGATGGATTAGAAAGGAGCCGGTTGAAGATCACGAGAACAAAAACTGAGTATCTGTGCATCAACAAGGAATTAAATCCACCACCTATAAAGATGGCTGGTGAAGACGTGAAGACAGATGGAAGGTCAACATAAAAAAGACAAGACAGTGAAAAGGGACACGAGGGTGGATGCGCAGGACACTACACAGTGAAGAAGGCATTTTTGCTACGGCGACCCCTGACAAGGGAAAAGTCGGTAGAAAACGAAGAAGAAGAAAAAGAAGAAGAAAAAAAAGAAGAAGAAGAAGAAGCAGCAGCCAAAAACAAGGAGAACAACAAGAAGAAAAAAAATAATAAGAAATCACCTTTGAAAGATAGACAAACACGTGGGAAAAAAAGAGACGTAGAAAATCTGAGACCTATAAATTTGCTATCCACACATAGAAAGATATTCTATAACTAACGGCCCACAGTTTTAATGCAAAGTCGAAGAGTGTCTATTACAATCACAAATCGTCTATAGGCAAGATAGAAGTACCGTGGGCATCGTATGGGGTCACAGGTAGCTTTGCGCTACAGGGCAGAATACGAAGAAACAATGGTATATATTCCAAAAATTGACATGTTAGCATTTGACCTAATAAATAGCCTTAAACTTTTACGTGAGCTGAAAAAATTGCTGGTTGATGACAAAATTCGAAGGCGTAGAATTTCACCGAGTGATATATTTAGCAACAGTCTAAGTTCTCCTAAGGGAGATGGCATAAGTGAAACATTTTTCAATGTGTATCCAAAGAAATTCAGAAAACTAAAAAATTCTGTCAACAAGAATTTATAAAGCAAAGACCAACGTCAAATAAAATGTTCATTTGATATACAGGCGATAGACCTTGTAGTAGAGGGCAAAAACATACGTGCTTTAGTAACTCAAAAATGTTTAAGTGGTTGTGAAACAGGGAAATTTGAAAGTAAGCCCAACTCAAATGGATGAGGCAGGTGTAAGGGGATGTGAAAAATTAAGTGAGAAACGGAGAGGCATTAAAAAACTAAAAAGTTTGCAGAGAGCCTCTTATAATACTACGGAATAATACGATATAATAGATAATAATATATATAATAATAGATAAATATAATACGACGGAAGTCCTTAGCCACTGCTGCTGCCTTTAATAATAAGAACGAAGTTTGAGAAGGAAACACAAAAATCCAAATAAAAAAGGTTATAGTAATACAACGTATTGGTTAAACCATTTCTCATTCATACTCTGCTGCTCTCGCTTACTGCATCCTATTGGGTTGAGAGACGTATGGAAGCATGCCCGCAGACGTTAGAAAGTCGCAGTGGAAAAAATTTGAGCATATTCTGTGGCCGAAAGCATGAAAATCAAGCTAACAATAGAAAGCTTTGAGGACGATCAAGAACTACCATAGGAATGTTGTAAAGAACGCCATTAGAGTTGCAAATGAAAAGAACTTTGAATTATTTACATCAGTTGAAAAGTTCAGCTCCGAACAGGAAAAAGTATAAAAAAATTGTTGCACTAGTCTGTGAATCTGGGTAAAGCAAGGAGCTGTAGATCACCAGATAGTAGCCGCAGAGATCGTGGGATGTGTGCTTATCTATTGACGGAGAGACCCTTTCTCAAGCTGGTAGCCTCTTAAATACTAAACAATCTGGATCTGTGGCGCTAATGTTGCGTTCACGTAGGTACCTGAGTAAAACAGTCATTTAAAGTGTAACCAGGTCTTTTTTTAACCAATGTATGTTTTAACATCTAACCCTTGATTATACATCAAAAATCCATTGAAAACTAACGAAGTGAACACCCTTTTTAAACACAATGTACAATCCCTTTCTCTGAGAGACATCTCTTTTGGAAAATTCATTATTCAACGTACAAATCTACATCAGCGCCTCAGATATATAGTCAAAATAGTCCAGCAGATTGCCCCTATTGTGGTCTAGACAACCTTCCATTTTGCAGCTAGCTGGGTCTTCGAAAATTGGACGTGGGGTACAGTGTTATTTATTAACACATTTCGTGTTTTTTTTGGGTTTAAGGTTAACGTAAGTGGAAATTTTACACTTCAAAAATAGAAATCAGTAACTTTACAGGGAGCTATGAAATTAAAACATCAAAGAAGTGTTCACGTGTTTGCTAAAAAAAATGCAACAGTTCAAAAATCTTGCTTTCTTAGGCATAAATAAACTTTTATCACCAAGAAAACAAGTGGAAAATATAGGCTGAAGCCATTTAGAAAACTTAACTGTCCCCTCGATTATGCTATTTTCCCACTTAATCAGCTAGCGCTGATCATATTATCAAAGTTTATGAATATAAGGATGAGTCTCCGACCACATCTGACCAAACGTACAAACAGGGATGGACGAAATAACGAAGGGAGAGAGGGAGAGGGAGAGGGAGAGAGAGAGAGAGGGAGAGAGAGAGAGAGAGNAGAGAGAGAGAGAGAGAGAGAGAGAGAGGGAGAGAGAGAGAGAGAGAGATATTACATTGCAGAAATAAACACTTTAACGTTACGCCAACAGCTCAGTATTTCTTTCTTTTAATAAAGTATTTATTAAAGTAATTCTTGGGGGTCGGAGGGGTGGGTGGCATCATTTCTGCACCTGTAAGTGCCATAATCGCACAACTCTGATCATGTTCTTATTGTGTTGCAAAAGACATTTTACTCTTTTGCTTTCCATTTTATTTTTTCATACACAGTTTATACATTTGTCATTTGCCACTTGTAACTATAACGACTATGTACAATTGAAAAATATGGATGACTAAGAGATAAGTTAACATTCGGTTATTTACTATACCTTGAAATGTGTGAGCATTAGTTAGAGTTTCACGTGTACTTCCAGTGGCTGGTGTGTACATGAGTGGGTCATAGAACTGCGACTAGAAAGAATGGATAAAACTGTAAGCAAAAAGTTCTGGTACTGGTATGACAGAATACTTTAAGCCATTACTTCCTAGAGTCATCAATCTTTGGGAATTTCTGATATTCCGCTATGCCGCTGTGTGAAATCATATTAAAAATTTAATTCATTTTCGCAAATGGCACAATTACATAAAATGAAAATATTCTAAATCTTTATATAATCTCTCTCTCTCTCTCTCTCTCTCTCTCTCTCTCTCTCTCTCTCTCTATATATATATATATATATATATAATTTTCTCAAATAAATAAATCTAGTAAAGTTTTATGTAACTGTGCCATTTGCGAAAATGAAATGTATGTTAAATATGATTTCACACAGCCTCATCAGAATAGAAAAGTGAAACTACGCATCACAATCAAAACAATATCGATACTATGATAATAAATTAACATTACCAAAACCTACTGCTCCAATCTAATGTCTTTTGCCGCCTTTTTCTTAGGATCCTTTATATGCAGCAAATAATGTGCGATTACCTCAATCTTTGGTTGCCGACAAATTTGCTAACTCCTGTCGCTCTTTCTAACTCTTCCAAGGAGTTTTTACAAACTGGGCAATGCACTTAAATAGGTCAGGTAAAAAAGCCTTAAAATTAGACTCAAAATCAAAGCTGATAATAAAATTAAAAAAAAAAAGATTAGAGAATATTAGCAATTACTTTCCGAGCTTGAGGAATGCGCGATGCCTATAAAGTGAAACTGTTGTCGTCGGTCATTCGCAGTCTCAGATGTGTAACGAACAAGTTGAAAATGATATGAAAGGAATGATACAAGGTTAATGTGATTTACCACAGTCCTGTAGGGCGATGCAAAAGACCTTATGAAGGGAAGCCAAAGCGATAACAAGAAAAGTAGTATTTGAAATGTTAACATTGGTTGTTTCCGTAATTAGCTAACAAAACTTGAAAGCATGCCTTAGAGTAAATTTAAATGAATGCGAATTTGCCGATCTATTTCTATTGCAGGGGAAAGCCACTGGTCAACTATATCGCCTACTACTGGGGTAATAGATAAAGATTTGTATAACGGTTTCGTAATTTAACTAAGGGTGGTATTGTATTATTGGCTACTAAAGGAATAAGAGTTCTAAGAAGAACAATAAACCAATAACTAAAAATTGAAATAATGTTCCTAATAAATGATTAAAAAAATAATAAGATAGTATAATAACAATCATTAAAATAACAGTAAAAAATTAGAGCAAACCCCAACCCCCAAATTTGATAGCAAACCTCTCCTTGCACCTGCCTTAGTCTCCTACTCCTAAACCAATGTACAACGCTGGAAATTCAGCGGGAAATGATATACTTTACTTCTAAAACTACGTACGATCGTTGTGAGTGCTAGAGCTAGGCAGCTGTCATTGGTTTAGTATACTTTTGAGTCGTTCCGCATTTTAGGTGTACCTAACAAAATGGCGGAAGAACAACATGAACAAGAATTAAACTAACAATCAGTCATTGATCTAAAGACTACAGTTGCCCGAGGAAATTTCGTCCAGCTGATATGTTTATGCGTAGAGGTTACCATAATAACTCGAATAAGCATCTTACTGTATATTAATACTGTAAACAATGAACCATATTCTCTCATATGTGGTCTTTCAAACAAAACTGGCAAATACGCATGACTTCCCTTAACTTTTAACCTCTTTTATGACAAAACACATGAAGTAAATAACACCATACGTCAACAATAAAATAAAAATATTTTTTCAGAGATGGAAGGATACCGTGATTCTCAGAATAAGCACTTTTTAATTAAAAACTTCAATACTATCTGCTTCTCAGATAAACACTCTTAAGGTCAGCATAATTTCTCTCTTGGAAAAAGCCACAAGGTGCTTAATAGCAGAAATATGCTATTTCTCATAACTGATCACTCACCATGGGCATTCTCTGTACCATCTGCATTTCATCGTAATGGTATGAGGCAGCAGCAATTGGCTGGTGCTAAGGTATAAAAAATATAACGTTACCAAAGTGAACCAAAGTGACCTAGTAGTGGCCCTTAAAACAAAACAGAAGTGGTCGTTCAATAAGACAACGCTTACACAGAGGGGATAAAAACATTAATATTACATTGCAAACATATTATTAGCAAATAAATAAATTGTTTCAACACTTGTTTAAATACTGTTTTCGTTCTTAATAATAGTGAGAATTTATAAGTTATAAGAGGGGTTCTGCAATGCGCATGCATTGCATACCGCGGGAAGGCATGGATTATTATTATTATTATTATTATTAAATTAATGTTTATACAGGATACAATACATTTATGCAAGATATACATATAAAAACATCAGAATTTTACATATACTGTAAAAACTGCTATCAATGTGGTCCTGTTTTGACACATTAGTAAACAAAAAGAAAAAAGGAAAAACATAATAAGAATAGGAAGCTAAAAAACTGCTTCAGGGCTTATCTCAGACTGTTACCACATAGTAAGACACTGAAAATGCTGAAAAGCGATCCTAAATTGAATGGTAGAAATTTAGAGGAACTAATGACCAAAATCTGGAAATTGCCCAGTTTGACGCAATATCTGAATGGCCTTAAGGTACAAAAAATAATACAGAGGAATAAATATTTGGTACCTTGGGTTGCTACTAGCTTGGTATGCTGCACTAAACAGGGATAGAATAGGTACACAGGTGATCCAGACCGGGCTAAATGTTAACCTTCTGCAGCCATTACATCACAGCCCAATTTTTGCATATGTTTACATACACAGTGTAGTCAAATCTGTAAACAAAGGCTATTAAATATAATCCTTTACTGTTTCGTTATAAAAAGTAGGTTGATCTGTGAAAAATCGGGTTATTTATAATGACAGGTTACGATTGCTATAGGCGTCTTTCATTGAAAATAAAAATTAAGAAGAAATAAAGCAAAGTGAGGACTTTAAACCAAAACAAATGATGACCTTCGTGGCTTAGAATACAATAAACGTACATACCTTATGACACAAAAAAAGAACTAATATAACATACCGTGAAGGCAGGGGGTACAAGGCCTTGCTGAACATTATGATGTATAAGGTTTAGCGGTAGCATTCCAGGTGGCCCCGTTTTACCTGAAAAGTAAAGTTAATATCGATAACTTCAAAAGTAGCGAAGTACAAAGAAACGACACCCGAATGTCCGTTTTAACTGACTATGAATACAACAACTTATTCGAAAGAAGAACTTTAGAGAAAATTAATAATATTAGTTAAAGTACTACGTGCGCGACAATAGCAGCAGGAGTAGTAGCAGTAATAGTAATAGTAATAGTAATAGTAGTAGTAGTAGAAGTAGTAGTATAGTAATAGTAGTAGCAGTAGAAGTAGTAGTAGTAGTAATAATAGTAGTAATAGTAATAGTAATAGTAGTAGTAGTAGTAGTAGTAGTAGTAGTAGCAGTAGAAGTTGTGGTAGTAGTAGTAATAGTAATAGTAGTAGTAGTAGCAGTAGAAGTAGTAGTAGTAGTAGCAGTAGTAGTAATAGTAATAGAAATAGTAATAGTAGTAGTAGTAATAGTAATAGTAGTAGCAGCAGTAGAAGTAGTAGTAGTAGTAGTAGTAGTAGTAGTAATAGTAGTAGTAGTAGTAGCAGTAAAAGTAGTAGTCGTAGTAGTAACAGTAACAGAAATAGTAGTAGTAGTAGTAGTAGTAGTAGTAGTAGTAGTAGTAGTAGTAGTAGAAGCAGCAGCAGTGACTTTGTCTTCGTAAAACTAAGTGTACACACTGTGGTCAAGATAAGTACAACTTACGCTAGACCATTTGTAATAATTAACTGGCAGATAAGAAGCAACCAAGTAAGGAAATGGCTGGTTAAATGACTGTAAAAGTAACCAACAGGAAAATAAGTAACTAAGGCACAGATGATAACAAAAAAAACAACAACACGAAAATAAAGTGCCACATTGTACATTTGTTAAACAAGCAAGTAAAATGATTCCGTAGCTAAACACAAACTTTGCCTTACAACCTGTTTCACTGTTGAAATGTCCTTGGCTATGACGCGTCGCAACAGACTCTAGAATATGAAGATACAACACACGCAACAATGTGGGTGGTGGAGGTTGAGGAAAGATCGAAGACAACCTGCAATTTTTTAATTGGCCGCATATCTATATATATAAAATTTTTACCTTCCATTTAGCTATATAAACCGATTGAAAAATAAAAAAGTAAAATAAAACTTACCACCTGTAGTCTGAATTTTTAGCGTTGAATGGGTGGATGTGCCTGTCGTAAATCCAAGTGTTGTAAGCGGTGCACCGGAGTAAGTGTTTGTACCACTTATAGCAGCTGACTGGGATAAATTTGAAATAGTTGTGGAGACTAGCGTAGTTGATGCAACAGGAACAGTAGACGAAGCGTAGGCCATATTAACGCCCCTTGAAACGCTACCAAACGTATTTGTAAGTGAAGCTTGGCAAGTTGTAGGCAAGTTTAGTGTTGTAGTAACCTGCAAAATGATTTTATCTTTTACTTTAAACAATAGTAAAATAAGGACTTAGACAAAAATAACTTATGAAAGGCCAGAAGCGTTTACTGTGAAATGGATTACATATTACTGGATATTTTCCATTTAGCTATTTAAAAAACATTTATGGTTATAATTTTATTCCCCCCTAAACTCTTTCTGATAACATGCACAAACAAAAACAGCTTTCATGGGCAAACAAGTTGTACTCTGTACTCCTTCAGTTGTGACGGGGTTTGGGCCCGAAAACCTTTCCATGGAGTGGTGCCTACTACCTGGGCACTACTACAAGCTAAATAAAACACTTAGTTTCGCAAAATTCTATGTAAGCATCAAATATAATTTTCTTAGCTATATAATTATTATCCATGGAAAAATCCTGAAATGGCAGAGCTAATACACTAAAATTAAAAAAAATAAACACTAAAGTTAATTATGCGCTAAAAAATTAAATCACCCACAATGGGATTCAAGCTCACGCCCAGGCCTTGCATTTGTAGTCAATCCCCTTAACCCGACTGCCCAACTATTTAATAAGATCTTAGCTAGATTTAAAGTACGGTTGCATGGTGACGTTATGTGAAACGAAACCCATGAAACTCAAATATAAACACCGATCGGGCTGTGCTTTACAATTGCAATCATCTTGCGCTTCTATACTTATTTTATATACATTGATTATATACAACTGATGTTTATTAAAAGTAGCCAAAATGAAGTATGGAAGTATAAGGTCTTGCTCAAAATATGTACACAGGGTTTGGGATATCGTCAATGATAAAAGATATCATAAGATATCTTTTATCATTGAAGATATCATTAAAAATGAGAGTTTATTATACTTGAAAACAACTTACATTTACGAGGTGATTAACATCCTTTGACGGTGATGCTGAATATACATTTGTCGAGGTTCGCTCTTGCAATGATGAAAGACCTGGAGGTGTTTTGGGTTTTTCACTTTTCGGCATAGCCACTACCATAGTCGGGGCAGGTGCTTCGGCAACGCCATCATTTCTCGAAGGTTCTTGTGGTGCTGATCGTCTTGACGGTCCTTGAACAAGGCCATGTCTCATCTCTGGAAGTATAGAGGTTCTAGCTGAATCAGATCTGAGGCTTTGCCGGACTTGGTCCTGAGGTACCAGTGGTGGGCTTTGCTTGTGCACATCTCCCCTGGCAACATACCTTGACTGGTCGCCGAGTACACTGTGGCGAACACTCTCAGGATAGGATTTAGTTGCTTCTTGTGGCTTCCTTTGTCTTCCAACATCGGGGATGTAGGAGGTCCTTGATATTGAAGATGTTAAACGAAGATGTTCGGCGGGGCTTTCATTTTTCTGCGAGGCTTCTTTTTGCAAGTCACTTATGGCTGCACTGTGACTACTCTCGGGTTGTAGGTTTGTTCTGTTACTGTCGTTTTGTCTCCTGATGTCTTGAACGGTGGTTCGAGTCGGTGAATTATCGTCAATGCTCTGGGAAAAACTCGGTTCTCTTGTATCATTGACGCCATTGAATCCACTGCTTTCGGCAACTGTTGATTTGGGGGAAGGGGATTCTACCAGTGAAATCTCATTTCTCGATTTCTCCTGTCTTATAAGACTTGAACGTAGGTCAGTACCACCACGCAATGCCTCTTGCTTCTGTCGTTTGGGTTCTTGCAGATCCGACACTTCTTTCGTTTTCTGTTCGATTGTTTTTTGTGCTCCCACCACGTCACCATAGCGTCGACAGAATTCTTCCATTATATATTGCGAATTGGCTGTCTTTTCGAGTCCGATTTCTTTCGATGGCGATGGTGTGTCTTGCGTGACAGCACTGGTAACGGTTGCAGGTGACCTTTTCAAAATCACAACAAAAACATTTATTAATAAATAAACAAATTAATTAATGTACAGAATTAATGCGTGGAGTTAAAATGTGTAATTAATGAAATACTAAGGGAATATATCAGCCTAAACTGAGTTAATGAATATTTGTAAATATAGTAAAATATTTTTCAGCACATCTGCGGTGAATAGGTTTTTCAGCTTATATTTCTAGCTTAAAATTTGATATAAATTGCAACTTTTTAAAATAAAATATTAAATTCGTGTACTGGGCGTGTAAATATCGGAACACTAAAATAGTCAGAATGACATTTATCTATTTTTAAGATCTGTTGTTAATCCATGCATTTGTAATTTGCCATGATACGATTCAGTTAGGTGTTTTGAAGTGGTATATCTTTCCGTTTTCTGACTTTCACCATCTATATAGCCAAAAGTGATTTTAATAGAAGCGGAGACACTTCCTTTGAAATTCTGTTCGCGTTTTTGTCACTTTTTAATTACTGGCTTTCGCACTCCAACAAAGCATATAAAACCTCTAATAATCTTGACTCGTGATGTTAAAACAAGTTCTGCAAAATAAATGCATATTCGTTGCTGGGATCAGATCATAACTTGTTATATAGCGAGCTTGCAATCTACCATCGACCCATTAGTGTCGTTTTCAATTTACAACACTGTTCAGTAGATGCCACAAGTTCCCAAGCGCTAAACGAGTGGATGAAAACAAAAATAAATGGCTGAAAAGTTACGTATTTTAATATTTAAATATTGCCTACTCCATGCCGCCGGTTCTAACCCAAATGCAAATATCAGTTTATAAACTGGTGCTCACAATTCTTTTAAACATGTATTTTCTTTGTATTTCTGTTTCAAACAGGAATTGACAGGACATATTTGGCATAAGTGCTGTTTTGGTACTGGTACCACATATAATGTAAAAAAAAATTAAAAAAAAAGAAGTTACCTTGGGCCATAAACCGAAGTTGTTGAAGCCGCAGAAACGGAGTGTGCGCTTTCCTGAAAAACAACAAAAACACAACAATTAAAAAAAAAATCAAAACAACATTCCAAATTTATACTTTAACAGTTAAACTAAACTTCTAACTTCGCATGACATTTACACAATAATTGGTACTGTAAACGTGCATGTTTAAATTGACACATTTGGCATTTTAGATTAGGTATCCACCTGATATCACCTTTTTCACACATTTTTGATTAGGCATTCACACCTAATACCACATTTTTTCAAGCATTTTCGATTAGGTATCCACCTGACACCACCTAATACAAACTCAACTAAGAAAAATCTCTACAAAATTTGGGAGCGGCAAGTATTAATACACACATGCAAAATTTTATTATTGTTTTGGTTATTCAACTTTGCTCTATCGTTCTTATTTTTGTTGTTCTTAATCAATTACCCCTTTCCATTCTTTTGTTGATTTTGGCCCAAATGATTTCTTCTGCTTCTTATAAATTCTTCTTCCTCTGGTCCTAAAGTAATTGTTATATAATTTGATGAATTTTTACCACTGCATTGTGAAATGAGGATATATACCTGCTGGAACCAAATGTAATTTGCCTTGAAAATAAAGTTTGGGATCCAATTTTATGAATTTTGTAACTGTTGTTAAACTATTAAAACAGTTACTATTACTATTGTGTCGAAAACTTGCCATTTGACAGTAAATTAATTAACTGTTGTGTCACTACCCACAGAAGCAACTGTTTGGACTGCAACTCTAGACAGTGCGTACTAAAATAAGCCACGCAACAGGATGTTAAATTGCTGCAAACATTTCGCATATCGTAGTAAAAAATGGGAAAATAAGCAGTTAAAAGTGCTGCTTCTGTTATCAAATATCTACTGTTTTCTATTCGATACTACGAAACGTGATCCAGCTTTATCCTAACGACCTTTGTCTTAATATGACACAGGTAATAGTTACTTAGCAACCTGTTATTTAACCTGGAAATGTATTGTTCTAACAATTGGCCTCCAAAACGCCTATCGCAGTAGGTTTTAGGCTGTTCGTAGTTATTGTCTGCGGTGTCTACAATGCTTACCGCTTTACAAAGTAAACCACAAAGTGTCTATTGCTGTAGATTGCATACCTTTGAGACCCTTCCCTTCAACACAGACGAACACATGAACACATACAAAAAGTGTTGAGGCCACAGTAACCATTAACATATCTGTAAAAGTTAATCGAAGTAACTTACCTGAGAAAGGTTGATACCTTTACAAAGTAAACCACAAAGTGTCTATTGCTGTAGATTGCATACCTTTGAGACCCTTCCCTTCAACACAGACGAACACATAAACACATACAAAAAGCGTTGAGGCCACAGTAACCATTAACATATCTGTAAAAGTTAATCGAAGTAACTTACCTGAGAAAGGTTGATACCTTTACAAAGTAAACCACAAAGTGTCTATTGCTGTAGATTGCATACCTTTGAGACCCTTCCCTTCAACACAGACGAACACATGAACACATACAAAAAGCGTTGAGGCCACAGTAACCATTAACATATCTGTAAAAGTTAATCGAAGTAACTTACCTGAGAAAGGTTGGTGCCGAAAGGGGAGCTACCGAACTGAAGTCCACTCAGCTGCAAGAAAAAAGCCCCCGAAATCATTTCAGATTAAATTAGTTTATGAACGGTACAGGCTCTGCAACACGCTAACTATAGGGAAAGCACACTAATATAACACAGGGCCAATATTAAACGCCATCTTCCCAAACAGGTGAGCTTCAAAAAGCTTTTACGGTATGCAACAGAAAATCGGTCCCATTACAAATAAACAAAACACTAACAACGGTCTGTCGTCTCGGGCATTTGACAATGCATTATCCACGGTAGCAACGCAATTTTGATAGTGTCTAAAATGGGAAGGGATTTGTCTAAAATTTGAAAATATGCGTTTTCTTCTCTGAATTATATTGCTGGCTTCGTCAAACACTTATACTGGAGAGTGCAATTAATTTACTTCAACAATCAAACGTTATTTCACCATTGCAAAACTGATTGCCACAAAGATAAACATTTCCCAGGTTTCAAATATCAAATTCAAGGAAATACAAGTAAGTTTAGGTATATTTAAAAAACATTTATCATTTCATTCTAAACTAAATATTAACAAGGTTTTTGGCTAATAATACACAGAATGCAGTTACAAAAAGTTATTAGAAAACTATTGAGTGAGAGAATCTAAAAGGAATAATAACGTGTGTATCTGCAGTTCTTTTGAAAACTATTAAAACCTGCCATTCTTAGCTGTATTAATTTAAATAAATAGTTTTAGACTTTTCCTTGATTTTTTTGCTAGGAACCCCCAAAGTACAGAAAATAATTTGGAACGTGGGCAGAACCCCAATAATACAAAAGATAATCTTTTAGACAACTGAATTTTTGTTGACGTCGTCCGCCATTGTGCAACTGCCATTCATGCGAAGAAAGCGTCTGGGTCTCAATAATTTTGACATAACTTTTGGGTTTTTGGAAAGATCGCTATCGCAATTTCACATTTGAAGATAGTGTAATTGGCTTTCAAAGAAAGAAAGAGAGAGTCCCCTCCATCCCAAACATACATACATTAACAAATACTTACTTGTTTATCCAAGTCGTACATCATTGATCGTGGCATTTCTACTGGCTGACAAGGTGGCTGTGCATAAAAGGAACAAAGAGTAGTTACTTTTTACAAAATCAATACCAAAACTACTACTAGGCTAAAATTGTAGTTAATATACAAATGAAAATTCTAGCATTGAATAACGAAGTATCAATAAAAAAAACCCCAAGACAGAATGCGAATAATTAAAACTGGTGCATTAACAAACCAAATTCAAAGCAACCAATTAAAAGTTTTATGGGTTAATTCCCAGTGGTTTGAAAATTGGGCATTACAAACTTGTCCAAGTGGTGCAGTTAAAAATATTAATCACATCTTCTACAAGAAAAAGGGTTTGCTCTTACTACCAGCTGTACACCGGGAATACAGCATCAACAATTATTACACGACTATCTTTACCATTTCATCATACCCATTCAGTATCACTGGTCATTAAATGAAACGACTGACAGGCCGCTCTAAAAAATTACCGATCATTATATCGATCACTCAATCGACCAATCGCTAGACAAACATAAATTCTGACTACCAATAGAAAGAAGAGTCACCTAAATCTCAATTTACCTTTAGTGTTTTACACTGCAAGCTATTTTAATAAGTACAACAGTTCTCAGATTGGTTTATCCGTACTCATTTGATCTTAACGGGCAGGCATTCGTTGCAAACACCCGTACTACGGAAATTTCACTCCTACTTAAGTAAAACCCCATACAATTCTAATAAAACTTTTACTTTCATTCTGAATCATAATAGTGACTTGAAAATTCTGAACTTTATGGACTCAGGGGAAGCCATAGATGTAAGAGCTTTATCATGTCTTGAGTTGTAAGCTTTTTCTGAGCTACGCTTCGAGTGATACTCCTCCCATACTCCTCCCACCGTCAGGCTGGCGATGGGAGAAGTATCTCTCGAAAAGTAGCTCAGAAAAAGCTTAGGACTCAAGTCATTATAAAGCTCTTACACCTATAATAGTAACTGATAACACGATTTAAGGTAGGCATTTTAAATCATTGCAGTAACATGCGCTACACTCCTGGCGTGTACATTTAAACTCAATGTAAAGCATAGCAACAATATGGGGAAAATAAAAATATCAGTCCGGGAATATACCACGCAAGTAGCAGTCATTTCAAATCATACCAAGATAGCATAGGGTGACCCATTCTTGGCCATAAAAAGGGTGTTAATATAAACAATTGACTATAAACCATAGAAGCAACATATTACGCGCTTTGACACAAAATACAACACTTAGTTTAAATAATAGTGGATGTAGGTAACAGCAGAAATCCTTATCTTAAATCTCAAAGTAAAATGGCAAATGCAATGAGATATGAAGAGTAATACGCTATAAATTGTACCAGTCACAGGTCATATGCTTGGACGAATCCACGCCGACTCGTTAACTGCAGTTTTTGCAATGTACTTTAAACAAAATATCGAGAAACAGTCGAGGAAAATAACAGGTTTATATAAGAAAAACCATCTCAGTACAATTCTCTTCATGGCATCTAATACATATATTCAAAGCGACACAACAGCATCCCTAGCTTGTACATTTAATTAGGTTCACTACAAAATCAATGTCAGTTATCCTATTTTATAGACCATAGGAGCGTTTACTTTGGGAAAATATGACTGTTGTGTATCTGCGGGTTAAAGAAGAGGGGATTTGTGAGCTCAAAACGAAAACTTAAAAGAAAGGATTAGCGGTAAAAGATAGGATAAAAAGCTTTTTTGCCGACAGTCTTTGCGGCATTTGGCGATATTTTATTGAGCAATGATGTTCCTATGTTTTAGGTAGCGAATCTAAAATACCCTTTTCAATCATCTTTTTGTTTTCATTAACAAAATTACAGCACAATATGTTCTCTACATGTCTTGTTAACTGTAATTTTAACCATAGTTCTGATAAATACTCTTTGAATATTTGCATTGCTTGTTGAGAGGAGGTGCTAAAAAGTATCTTTAAGGAAGTAACGGCATTTGGGAAATTTGTTTCTTTACCTGGGGCTTAGTGACTCGTTTCGTCTTTTGCGGTCTTTGTGGTTTCTGACTTTGCAGTTGCTCCTGCTCAAGTTTTCGACTATCTTGAATACCGCTGATAACTGGAATTGTCGAAAAATCTTTAGTGCTACTTGACGGACCACTGGTTTGTGCCAGTAATGATTCGATTTGGTAACTTTGTTTTGGGAGTCCTGAAGTAAGCGAGGTTTCTGGGTGGCTCGAAGGAAACTGGTTATTTTCAAGCGATGAATACGTTGTCCGTGATAGTTCAGATGTTGAGTGGTAGCTAGTGGCTTCACTCTTTGAGACCTGCAGCGCCCTTTTTGATAGTATCACAGCATCGTCCACGCTTTTAAATGGAAAGTAAAAAATAACAATCAGGCACCAAGGTAAAAAGTTAAAAAAACCCTCTAACGGTTAATGTTAACAATTTCCTTTTACTACGTAAAAAATTTTAACCTTGAAACCTGTAAACAAAGGCCAGCAACGGTAACTTACGAAAATGGCTATTGCTAACCAGTGCCTTTTAACCACATGTCAACATACACACCGTAAAATGTACGTTGTACCAATATTGTATTCATTATTCAGCACTCGGGCGCTTCTGAAATATGGTAAACATGCATGCTACCACTTAACACTTTCGATTATTGAAAGCATGGATTCAGGCTAATTGTGAATACGATAGCACCAATTTGAAGCAAAAAACAAAATTAATGACTGAAATGTCGACAGTGCCTAGGTCTTTATGAAGCACAATTTCGTTGTCTTTGGTAATGGACTGCTGATATAAAAGCTCCTAGCCTAGAGTACAAAATATATGCAGGGCTTATCTTTTTTGATCGGCTTTATTGAAATAGAATGTTAACTTGAAGAGAGGGAAAAAAGGGGAAATAATTTTTTTGTTTTGTTTTTAACGCCACTTTCTCAGTAACTGGGCTCATATGATCCCCTTCAGCGGCGTCATGTTCTGGCAGTGAATAATTTACTTGGCCGTATGCCCTTCCTGACGCCAACCAATGACTTTTTCTTTTGTAAAATTATAAGCTCTTTTTGCCTTCTCGAGGAATCGAACCTGGAAATTCTTGGTTAGAATGCAACTTTACTAACCGTTAAGCAAAGATTCCTCAATTTACGGCATAAAAAGTCTAAAGTACTAATATTCAAACTGCAGCTATTCTGTATATTAATTAAAGGTAAAGAAGGGAATTTTAGGGGGGGGAGAGGGGTGAGACCCGAATGTCAAGTAAAATATAGGTCTGGCATGGCCTCTGTTTACGGTAAGAATTAATACGAATTCTTTTCTTTCTGTAAGACAGAAGGGTGGTGGCACTTTGGTGATTGAAAAAGGCGAAAAAAAACATTTACCGCTGGTTTGATGAACATACACGACATTATTTTTTATCACCTAATAAAGTAAGCCAGATACCTTATTCCTGTAATAAACAAATTGTAAAGTGAAGTGGACGTCATAAAAGCACTATCAATTGTGCCAATGTTGTTCTTTGTCAATTCTTTCGAAACCAATTTATTTTAAAGCTCTGAAACAAAAACACAACTTGTGGGAAGAAAATAAATGCTCTTATCGATACACAAATTCAAGACTACAAATGGGATTTCCTATCTATATTTCAGCACGCAATCCATTCAACTTGTACACAATTGGGTTGCGATTTTCAAACAAAATTATTAAATAATATCAGGGGTCACCAGTAAAGCAAATTAAAGCATATCAATAGCTGAATTTTCTCCACTTGCCAACCCCGAGCATATTCTATCGACGAGGCTCTACGGAATGCTACAACCAATCAAAAGCAGCTATCAGATTGTGAATACTTACTTTGTATTACGCCAGAATAGTGTCACGTAACTGTAGTGATTCAAATACAAACATTTCCCGTTTATCTTTACTCAAATATAAACGTGTAGCAGAAACAGTAGTTTTTTAAAACTTACTTTTCAGGCCTGTACGACGAGTCTTCATTCCTTAACTCTGAGTCTGTGTCCCCCCAGCCGCTTTGCGGTCCGTTGGCTTGTTTCCACGAGTCGGCGGCAACACTGGATGTATTTCGAGATGTGTACAATAGATTTTGTTGTTGGCTACTCCCCTAAAGTAAATGCATCAAAACACTTCAAATATCAAATCTATTAAGGGTAGTTCAGCAGTAGCAGTAGCAGTAGTAGAGGTAGTAGCAAAGGTAGTAGTAGTAGTAGTAGTAGTAGTAGTAGTAGTAGTAGTAGTAGTAATAGTAGTAGCGGTAGTAGTAGTAGTAGCGGTAGTAGTAGTAGTAGTGGTAGTAGTAGTAGTAGTAGTAGTAGTTGCAGTAGTATAAATAATAGCAGCAGCAGAAACAGTAGCAGAAACAGTAGTAGCAGTACGGGCAGTAGTATAAATAATAGCAGCAGTAGAAACAGTAGTAGTAGCAGCAGCAACGGAAGTAGGAGTAGTAGTAACCAGGCCTAGTGGTGGTTGCAACGGTAATACTTTTTGCCTCTTTACATTTTTTGTTGCCGAAAGGGTGTTACTAGCCTTGGCCGGGCTTTTTCGACGAGGAGTGGTGGCTTTAAAAAAAAGCATTTGAGGCCCTGGTATCATGTCCCAGGACAAACTTTTTTCACTGTTTGAATACCTAAAATTTCCGACTAAAATCTACTAACTGGCTAAAAGCTAATTATCTTGTAAAGTAGTGACGGAGTATTACCAATGATTTCCTCCTCGTCCGTTATTATATTCTTTACTTGGTAATTAGCATACGAATCCTAACATCATGTTTTGTCATTTGGTGATGGCTGATCGAGATATACGAACGAGATGGCGTGTTCTTAACTTGAAGTTTCTGGTATCTATATGTCAAACTAAGCAGTATCATTCATAAATCACATAAACTCGTTATACCCATAAATAGGTTAATAACATTGCGACTCCGTTTTCATTGGAAGGAAAACTACCGTAAGCCTGATTAATAAGCAAGTCGACAATAAAATTAAGTTAGATGCTAGAACTAGTAAATAATGCTAATTGATTCAAATGTCAATTCTCTGTTACCTGTTCATCCCAATCTCCCATTGGCACTTTTGATTGTTCAGGTGACGAATTCAGTTCTGCCCAGTCGAGCGCTAAAGCAGTGAATAAATGTGAAAAAAGTATAAAATATAAGAATATAAGATATGTATTGTGCAATGTTTTTATGTATAAAGTACACTTCGTATAAATTACACGTGTACATGTATGTATCTACGTGTATATGAAAGTACATGTATTTCAAATGAATAGAAAATTATCATTAACATACAAATATTCAGACATATGCATATGTGTAGAAAGTCAATTAAAAATCTGTAACATTTCGGTTATGGCTTTCTTCTGAGCGTGGGCGTGGAAGCCCTTGTTTATCTTCTTTGTTTTTTCCCAATTTCTCTTCAAGTTCTTTCTTTCAACCGAATGTGCCGCTGCAGTATTTGTCGTCTGGACTTTTCCCGCCACCAAATGTCTCGAAATAGGAAGTATTCGCTACAATTTTTACTTCTAGTGGTATTTATCGTTCATGCTTGTCTGCTCAATTCCTTTGTATAAATTTTATTATACATGAACTCATGTATTGCATTGCTGGAGCGGATATCAAATAACTATTGGAAAGGAAAATGGTGTTCAGATTAGGGAACTGCGTAAAGTAAATGTCCGGTCTCAAAAATTACCATAGCCGAAAGTGGGGTGGAGGGTGAGCTCTCTTACCCATATAAAATACTTTCATGGTATGCGTGAAATATAGCCTCTGGTTACCCAAGTCCAGCCCCTGGCATTTCCGGCCGCGAAACTGTTTGTACTAACAGGGGATTGGGGTGAAAGCGATCCACTGGCGGCTCAAAGCCAGTTGCTCAAGGGCAGGGGCTCTTTAGCCTTGTAAAGGCAGCCCATCTAGGAGAAAGTAACTCTGATTCCAAATTCCCCCGCTGCGGATTAAAAATAAAGATTGAATAGCAGGGCTATCGGCTTCCCATCAAAAGCTAGTGCCAGAGAGGAACACGGGAATGGTTTTGGACTGCTGGAGGCAAACCATCCTAATTGTTTGTTGTCGTCAGACCTTGCCAGTCGAAATACAAAAACAAGGCACGTAGGAATTATGAATCTCGACACCTCGATTTTACACATGGTTAGGGCGTACCCCATAAGCGACGAACAGCATAGACCCTCGTATGCTGTGAGAAACATGCAGGGGGTACCGCAACAATCCCGATTGCGGCTAAAGAAGAGAGGGGCTATTGACAAATTTAGAACAGGAAAATGGAATGTAGGAACTATGACGGGTAAAGGTAAAAAGATAGCTGACGCAATGAATCGGAAAAAGATAAATGTCCTTTGTGTGCAAGTGACGAAATGGAAGGGTGAACGAGCAAAAAAGATTGGGAATGGGTACAGATTAATATATTACGGAACAGAGACGAAAGAAATGGAGTAGGCATAATCTGCAGTGTTGAAGAAAAACATAATGTTATACATGCACAAAGGTGCAGTGTTAGATGTATAATAATAAAGTTAGCAACCGGTGAAGGAATTATAAATATAATAATAGCATATGCCCCCCCCCCCTTCCCCAGACAGGATGTGCTGAAAAAGAAATGTATAATTTCTTTAGGGAGCTAGAGACAGTAGTGCGAACCATACCGGAAAACGAAAGAATTGTGATATTATATGTATTTAAATGGTCATGTCGACATTAGTAATGAGAACTATTAAACATTCCATGGAGGTAAAGTTTACGGTAGACGAAACATGAAATGGGAGTGGATTTTAGAGTTAGAAGAAGAATTATACCTTAATATCACAAATACCTATTCACCAAGAGAGAAGAACACCGGATTACTTTCAAGAGTGGCAACAGTAGTAGTCAGATGGATTACATATTTGTTCGGCGAAGAAACAGATTTGAAGTCTTGAACTTTAAAGTGATACCTGGTTAGCCTGCAGTAACACAGCACAGACTATTGGTTGCTGATTTAAGAATTGAAAGGAAGAAGCGGAAACCCTCAGAAGAAAACTCAGAATACAGGTGTGGAAACTTAAGGATGAAGATGTCGCAACCCACTTCAAGAATAGAGTTATGCAAAGAAGAAGATATCTAGCACCCGCCGAATCCATAGACCAGGCATGGAGCCAAATGAATGAAGCAGTTATTGAAGAAACAAAAAGGGCCTGTGGGATCAAGAATGGACGTAAGCCCTCAAATAGAGATGAATGGTGGTGGACGACTGAATTGAAGGAGGCAATTAAGAAAAAGAAAGACGCTTTCAAGCGATGGCAAAGAAATAAAGATCCAAAATCTCTTTCGAGCTATCAAATACAGAGGAATATTGCGAAGCCCGCAGTCGCAATGGCGAAAGCACAAGCGTCACGACAACATTTTTAAAGTATCAAAGGCACAGGATCGAGCAAAGAGGGATCTTAATGAAACAGCTTTAACAAAGATCGAGAGAGGAGAGGTATTGACAGAAGAAGTGGAAATGATAATTCCAGGAGCTTCCAAACACAGAAAACGAGAGAGGACGCATACCAAGTATTGAAAAAACAGAGGGCCCGGAGATAAACATCCGAAGAGAAGAAGTGTTAGCAGCTAAGAAGTGGGATAGGAAGGGGAAAGCGCCAGGACCAACAGGATTGCAGATAGAAAGCCTCATAGTATTGGGTGACGAGGGATTAAACTGGTTATTGGAATTTTTCAACAAGATATGGGAGGCAGTGGAAATACCGAATGATTGGGAACTCAGTTCTTTGATTCCCATTTTCAAATATAAAGGCAGTGCTGCAAAGTGTGAAAATTATAGGGGAATTAAATTGCTAGAGCATGTGATGAAAGTCTATGAAGGGATAATCGACAATAGGCTTGATGATATGCAATTCGCATTCATGCCTGGAAGAGTAACCACCGACCCGATGTTCATTATCAGACAGAGGCAAGAAAAATATCTCGAAGGTAACAAACCGCTGTATATGTCATTTGTTGATTTGGAAAAAGCATACGACCGCGTCCCACGGTGATGTAGTACTTTAGTGTTTGAGAAAATGAGGGACGACTGAAAAAATGGTAAAAGTAGTCGCCAACCACTACAGCAACAGCCAGACCAAAGTAATCTGCGCAGCCGGGGAATCAGAAAACTTCGCGATCAGAGTCGGATTACATCAGGGATCTTCACTTAGCCCCTTCCTATTTGCTCTGGTAGTCGACACCATAACGAAGGACATAAGTAGAGGACTACCAGAGGAGCTGTTGTATGCAGACGACCTGGCCATAACAGCAAATAATAGAGAAGAGCTAGAATCGAACCTTCATAGGTAGCAGGAAGCGATGGAACTGAGATATTTAAAAACGAATAGCAGGAAGGCAGATACAATAGCATAATCAAAAAGTGATTAAATAATTATTAACATTAGAGATAGACATGGGGAAGAAATTAAGCAAGTGGAATCGTTCTGCTATTCAGAAACAACCATTATCTGACAACGGGGGTGTCAAGAAGAAGTTAAGACAAGAATTAGAAGAGCTTGGGCGAAGTGGCGAGAAGTAAGTGCCATGGTATGCGACAAGAAAATGGCAATAAATCTGAAGACGAAAATCTATTCATCAGTACTACAATCAGTATTACTCTATGCCCAAGAAGTCGTACCTCTAAAAATGGCAGAGAAGAGAATGTTAGAAGCCGGAATTTCCTTGCACGGAAACAGGACGAATGATGACAAAAGAAGATTCTTGAGGGTCAGAAAAATAACAGTGAGCAAGAGAAGCAAGGTTAAGATGGCATGGACATGTAACGAGGAGAGAAAATGACAATATTTTGAAGGCAGTATGGCAGGCACCAGTGACAGGAAGGAGGAGTAGAGGACGACAAAATCTTAGACTGAGGTCGTCATAGAACGAGACATGAAAGAAGTGGGAGCGAGTCAAGACCAAGTCAAGTGGAGAAAAAGGTGTCGAGCGGCCGACCTGAAGAAGAAGAAGAAGAAGAAGAAGAAGAAGAAGAAGAAGAAGAAGAAGTACTAGTAAACTAAATGTCAACCTTTGTAGTGCTTTAACAGTGATCGTCATAGCAAGCAGACGGTGTTGCTATCATAATCAGGGCGGTAAAAGAAAACTTGCAACCAACATAAACAAAACAACAAACAATAAAGACTAAACGTAAAATCATGTGTAAATGATGTTTGTAATATTTTATTTTTGGAGAAAAGAAAAAAAAAGCAGCTGACATACATTTAGCGTTATCTTCCTCCCCTTCTTCGTCATCCCAGTTTTCTTGTCCAGCTATATCTATTGCATTGCTTTCAGTTTCATTTTTCTGTGTCAGTTCACTTTGCTCAACTGTTCCAAAACCACCTCGACCTCTTCCACGCCGGGGCTGCCGACCTCTTGACCTCGAGGTTCTAAAAAAGACATCAAATTTAAGTAAAGTTATATATATATAAAACTAACATCTCGGGGCTATTTCTGCGGCACGTTTTGTACTCCAGAGATTTTGTGATGATCCAAAAGTCCTTTTACTGTAAACTAAATTCTGTCGTTGTCCAGAAATGGTTATTTCTGGGCAACGACACGTACTTCATCTAAGAAAACAAGAGTCCTTATCTACTTCTGACCTGATTCAATAAGAATACTGGTGGCCATTTGGAGAAAAAACATTGGTGACAACTGTGTTGGCTCCAATAAGAAATAGTATTGGATATGGCACTCTCCCTGAGAAATACGCAAACCAAGTTACATACAGAAGTACAATTTATTTGTAAGGTTGATGAAAATTATTTAAACTTAAAAAATTAAACAAAACGCTGGTAAACAACCATATCATTAGTGACCTTTACTTAACATTACGTGGAAAGACATTACTTACGTTCTTCCAAAGCTACCTCTGCTCATGTAACCGGCACTTCTGCCTCGTCCTATCAGTACAAAATGAAAATATTGTTCAAGGCTACTACTCTGTAAATTACAAAATACAATTAATAAGGAAGTAAAACCAACTCAATACTATTAATTTTATCATGACATATCGAATTTTTTTCAAAATGTAGTTATTCCTCAAGTTTACTATTTTGGCTCTTAAAAAAAATCGCGGACTATTCAGTACAAGGATAACCTTTTGTTTGTTAGTTATACACACACTGATATATATATATATATATATATATTAATACATGGTACTGTTATTTTTTACATTTTTACAGATGTTGCCGTCATCTTGAGTTCTCTCGTTGTCGTTGTCATTGTCATTGATTACTCAGTCGTGTCATCTCGGGCGACTCTTTAGCCCTGCTGCAGATAAGCAGCATCAATTTCATTGAAGGGGTTTGGCTAGGTTCCAGGTCATGGTTCCTACGCAGTAACAAGAGTGTTTGAGGCGAGGAATGGAGAGACACTTAGTTGCATACCACACAAATTCCTTTACCCGGTCTTAGAGGATATTGACACAGTCTGACCTTCCTACGTCTAAACGTGGTTGACATAATTACATTGTAAACTTGTGTTGACCTGGTTCAAAGTTAAAACAAACAAAACACCCCGGAAGATAATAATGAATGGACAAGAAATGGAGTGCGGCTGAAGTGGTAATTGTATTAAGATAAAAAGTACATAAATAAAGTTTCTGGTGACCCAGTTCAGACATATATATATATATATATATATATATATATATATATATATATATATATATATATATACTCAAGCTACATATATATATATATATATATATATATATATATATATATATATATAATAATGATAATAATAATAATTGTCCTGGGTATGACGATAAACCGCATCCGGTTGTGGAGTTTCGACGTGGGCGAATGAGGTTACCCTTTCCCACAACTACCTCCAGGTCACCCTTGGGCAAGGTGTAGCACCTGTTAGCCTACTCCGAGACCTTGAAATACCGGGTTGACGGCCGGCGGAGTTAAGTCTGTTTACCTGCGTGACCTCGAAATTCCAGGTGGCATCTGGGGCAGAATAGTCAGCCAACTTGGCATTAAGGTTAAAATGTAACCCCCTTTTTTATGGAAACTAGAAGAAACAGATCATGGCGCATCGGCCGTCGCACGGATAACCAAGGGTCGCGCCCCTCAGTAGGAAACCAGGCTGGGGTGTTCGAAAAATCTGCTACTGGAATGAATCCCTCTAAAAATGAACTACAAGGTAATCAGAACCAGGATCCCACTAACCCTGAACCTATAGTGATTCCAACACCATCAACTCCAAAGACAAAAAGACATAAATGGTCCATAAAGGATGACAAAAACGTTTTACGAGCATTTTATACAGCTCAAAGGGTGCCCACAAGAAATTTAACGGAACAGACTTATGTTGAGTGGAGGAAAATAGTAGGCAATGACTTTCAAAAGAATAATGATAGTAAAAAACTTGCAAATACGCGCAGAGACGTATTCAAGTACAAAGACTGAATGACGCGCAAGTTGACCAGCTATTATGAGAGTAGTCAGGATAAATGAAAATGAGATAGAAAATGTGATTAATGCAGTTGGAAATGAACAACAGGATCAGAACAATAATAATGATCAACCTGAGATAGATGACTTTTTAGAAAACAACAAGGCCAAAATTGTGGAAGCACGTGACGACATCATTAGGGAACTAAGCAGAACTGAATTTCCAAAAATGGAAGATAAGTGAAATCATTAATGAAACCGAAACCAGAATTTGCAGTGTTAACAATCTTATATATTCAACTGCCAGAGCTGTCACTGCCCAATTAGGTGTAAAAGTAATGATAGGGTTGGACAGCATTTGCACTGGGAATATGTCAGCATTATCAAGTAGAAACACCTACCAACTGGTATGAACACCATCCTCTGCCAGTGGTTAATGGTCCAAATGTTACCATCTTATGGGACTTTCCAGTTAATACTGACAGAACCATTCAAGCTAACCGCCCAGATATCATTATTAAAGACCACCTAGCGAAAACATGTACATTGATCGATATGAGCATCCCGAATGATAAAAATATCTCTGTCAAACAGTTTGATAAGTTGAGCAAACACAAGGATCGAGATTGCTAAAATGTGGAATCTTAAAACAACTACGGTTCCAGTAATAATAGGAGCTTTAGAAATGATTAAAAAGGGAACAGATAAAAATCTTGCAAAAATTCCGGGCAACCATAACCTAAAGGAGATACAAAAGATTGTCCTAACCAGCACCGCAAATATACTAAGAAAATCTTTGTCGACATAAAGAACCAATTTTTTACAAGAACTTTTATACTTTTTGATACAATTTTTAATCAAGTAATACAATTTTTGTATTATATTTTCTTTTATACTCCACATTTATTAAACAATTAAGTTGCTCGTAGAAACCTTTGCTTGCCTCAGGTCCCTGGGTGTGACCCGGCAAGTAATTGTAAATGAACAGCATTCATAAGAAAACCGTACATAATAATAATAAATAATAATAATAAAATAAAAAATGTCTTGGTATTTCATTTACCTCTACTCTGTGGTCTTATTTGGAGTTTTCCACGTCCACGACCTCTTTCTGACAACGAGCGGATTTTTTCATCCTCATTTTCAGTAAGTTTGTCATCACTCTTTTCCTCTGGCTTCCTTGACCGTCCTGTGATAAGAACCAGGAAAAAATAAGGTTCCGACATTTTAATAATACATCAATTAAAAGTACTGTAGTCTTTTTAATGCCTAATGACTGTCATAGCAAAAACAAGATATTATTTGAAGAAAATAGAAAGTACTCCACATCTATTGTCAGGAATTAGCTTCAAAGGTGGGGCATGGTAAATAAAAGTTTGGCAAGATAAATGTGGAAAACAACGACAAGAGTTATTTTTCTTTTTCATGCGAAAACTTTTATTTGGATTGAATGCAATCCTAAATGACTTGTTCATTTACCGAGGAGCTAGCTGATGCTGTGGGTACCTTAAAATGCGTCTCTTTCCCATTATACACAATTTCAGTTAATAATATCAATGCCCTTACATATGGTGTCTCGTGAAATCTTTGAATTTTGATGTAAACCTAAGCAGCCGTGGTGAAAAAAAAATAATGGGAGGGAGAGGCAGGGGGATGGAGAAAAAAGCCAAAGAACTATAAGGGATTTCCTCGTTAAAAGTTTTTTTTCTAATTTCTAAACAAACATTGTCTCTTTAAATTTCATTTTTGCTCGTATCAGTATTGCTTTAAGATATGCCCTGCTCAACAGCAAGTCTACCTCAGACAAAAAAATTCTGGTCAAAATCTTTAGATGATACATGATCTTGTCTGGCTGCAAAATGTATTTGATTAATACCGATACAAAAAATATATTTATTACAGAAAAAAACCCAACCAGAATGTGGTGGTCTTGGAAGATCCTAAATAGACATTGTAAAAGTTTAAAAAATTGCAACTGGTCTTTTTAACGTATACAATATTTGCTGTAGGGTTCTGTTAACGCTGATTTTCCTTTAAACATGTAATGACCTGTGGTATTCCCAAAATACCAAAAACCAATATATTCTGCATTAAAAATGAGCCATTCATTATTAGAAAGAAAATATAAAGTTATGCCAAGATTTCCCATTCACAAGTATATTGCATATTCAGAAATCCTCTCTACAGTCACACTTTTTCAATTTAAGAGGTACATTTATGACAGCATTCCTGACAAAATAGCAATGAAAGAATATATATACAACTATAGCAAAGTTCTACAAATGTATGCTTAGAAAACTAGTACATACCCCTTCTTGGGGCTCTACCACCACGCCCGGGAGGTTTGGAAACTGGTTTCTCCTCTGTTTCTTCATTTCCCTCTTTGACGGTTAGTCCCGTGTCTGGTGTTGGCTCATTTGGAGTTTTTGTTGGAATAACAGCTGGTTTTTTCTTTTTACTTGCTGTTGTTTTCCATTCAACCTTTAAAAAAGTTAACATTGTCATCACTGGGTTTGTTTTTAAGTATTCGCTACTTGATAGTAATAAAAAAAGTATATGAATGGCAAATAATGACGAAGATAAAGACTTGAGGGATTGATGGTCATATTTAACGGGGAAGGAAGTGGAAAAGAATGCCTGTGTCGGAACGTGTGATGGAAAATGATCTTCCTGTACAATGTTTCACGCAATTTCAAGTTTCAATGTAAACTGATGACAGCTAAATGCAGTTCTGGTAGATATATTTCTGAATGACGAAACAAGAAAATCAAGTTCTTCTGAACATTTTCCATAGAATGTCAAAAACATGCTTTTGTGACGCTTTATCTGAAGAGATCAACTTAGAGTTAAGCTTTCAAGACTCAAATGTTACAACACACTTCTTCCCCAATTTATTAACGGACAGAAGGTGATACTCCAGACAAGCAGCCAGCTCAACTTTATAGAGCAAATCGGCTTGCTTAAACGACTTGCTGGGTAAGGTTGAAGCAGGAACAACGAGTAAAGCCATCAGTGTTGGTTGTTAGCCGAGAGATGACATAGGCATGTCCGTGATTGAAAAAAAAAGTAAATTAAAAGAGTGGGGCCTGGGGTCGATCTTTGACCTTTGGGTAACACCCGCATTGATGTAAATAGATGGAAGAGGACTGCACATCTCGAAAAACCTTCATCTTACCATCACGGAGAACGGAAAGAGTCATATCTAGCATGCCAATGCAAACATCACAGGACTGGAGCTTCCTAAAAACAGTTGCATGCTAACCCTTATCAAATGGCTTAGAGATACCAAGAGCACCTGGCCTAGCGTTACCAGGCACATTCATGGCATGATAAATGTTCCCTGCTTTAATGGTAAGAAGGTCAGCAGTAGACCCACTGGGATGAAATCCATAATGGGGATCAGAAAACAGATTATCAGAATTAAGGGAATCATTAATAAAGTGCTACAAGACCTAATGATTAGAAGTAGACTAGTTGCTATATTTAGACCATATATTTAGAGTCAGACCATTTGTCCCAGTTCTTAAAGGATGCATCACAGTAAGATATATTTGAAGAACAAGGTAAACATCACGGCAAGATGCAGTTTGAAAGAATTTAGGTGAGACACGAGACACCTCATGAAAACATGTCGGAAGAACAATAACTGGAAAACCTTCAGATCTGGTTCTTTTAAATGGATTCAACTGTGCCAAAAAAGCAAAAACCATAAGTAAACTAGAGTAACATTGCAGTTGGTTACGAGCTTATCAGTTTTTTAACAGGAGATCTGTAGGTGGATGAGTGTAGTAATCAAGAGTAAACTGGGAATCAAATAGCTAAGCAAAGAGCTCACAGTGATCTGATCAGTATGATCTGGGATTACGGCGGTTAAGTCCAAAAGCTGAATGAGAAATACAGAAAGAGCTTCCTATAATTTCCAGTGTCCAATGCTCTAGTGCCGTGGGAAAATTATAGCCAATCAAGGTGATAATAGCAGTTATACATTACAATTACAACTATCCACAAAAAGACTACAGAATAAAGAAACGATTAAAAAGTTACTATTTAAGTTAAAAATTCAACTACAAGCCAGAATAATTTATCACTATTACATATTATGCATTATATCCCTGTTGATGAGTAGATTTATGAATACATGAAAATAATATTTAATTTTACCACATACCACAATAAGCAGAGCTGCATTATGATCACTATGGTTATAACCTTATAAAAACTCTGTGAAAATATACATGTTCATTAGTGTATGAATACAACACTTGCACTAAAATGATGACCTCGGTGGTAAATTTAACAATCTCTTAAGTAGTGAATGGGACATAAAGGTGGCTGCTTGAACAAAGCTGGGACAGTGTACTTGCAAAGGACCATGCCAGAAATAACATTGTGTGACGGCTCAACTCTACCCATTTAGAGAAGGTCAAAAGAAGGAAACGCGGAAGTGGAGGAATATCGCAAAATAGCTTCAGAGAAAATGATGGATGAGAATAAGAATGTCAAATGCCAAAGCCAAACGTAATGCTTTAATAAACTTACCCCTGTATCATAATCTCCATCAATCAACTTTTGAATGGCTGTGCCCTCTTCATAATTTAATTCATGAAGAGCCATGGCAACCACATCAAGTGGCTTTCCTGTTATTTGTGCTACCTATGAAAATGGAGATATCATTAATAATCAAATAATACAAAAAGCTGTTTACAAGAACATTGACCAACACAGAAAAAAACTGAATATCAATTGACTCCACTGTATCAAAAATATTAACCTGTTAAGGCATAAATCCAACATAAATATCATCACTAAAAACTTTTACCACGCTCTCTAATATTTCATTATTGGCACTTTTCTTTTATTACATATAGCTAGTTTGAAATAAAATTTGAATCTGGTTATTCTACCATAAACACTGCCAATCTCTTTCCAAAATTTTCTTTTAAAGATACGAGTTATTTGAAGAGTTAACTTGTTTTAAAAGTTAAATAATTTCATAGTTAAGAACAATACAAGGCATAATGCCATAAAGTGTATGGAACTGTATAAAAGGATAATGAAAAAGTTAGGGCAAGAGGGAATTATTGACCTGTTAAAGAGTCACATGAGGTGCAATAAACTGAAATGGTATTAAAGGGGAATGCTCAGCAGAACAGTTTTCATGATAACGCCTATAGAAACAAGTAAGGCATGGGATGTTTCATCGTAGAGACAAAGGTAGACGGGAAGCAACAACATTTGGACCTATCAGTTAAAAAAAAATTCTCTGAACGTAATCAAGAACACCAAAAAAATATTAAATTCATAATTTACATAAACTGCATTAATAACTGTAATTTTTTGCATCTCATTACACTTATTTGGTTAATATTTGTAATAACAATTATTACACCCAATTTAATTATATAGTTTATATAGCACATAGTTATAGTTTAAATGAATGAATTTTCTAGAAATTTTACTGATTATGTCACAGCTAAAATATATTTATATATGTATGTATGTATGTATGTATGTATGTATGTATGTATGTATGTATGTATGTATGTATGTATGTATATATGTATGTATGTATGTATGTATGTATGAATGTATGTATGTATGTATGTACGTATGTATGTATCAATTTTCCATTAAAAAAAATTTACAATCTTTCAAAAAGCTAAAAATTGACACAACCATACAAAAAAAAGTTTTGGCTTTAGGCAAGACAGACATTTATGGCCTGTCTTACTTTCACATGGTGGTCATTTAATTTAATCTTAAACCATTGTCTTCTCCAAATTTGGATGACTGGATGCGGTATCTTGTCAACATAATCTGGAGCAACAACTTTCAATGAATTTCATTATATTTACTAAAATTTTGTGTTTTGTGGAGAGCTAATTTATAGCTTTGAATTCTGTGGCCCCAATATGTTATATGTTTTCAAAAATGAGGTAAAATTAATGCATTTGTTTTGTCCAGATTCTAATTTTTGGAAGGCTTTTACTCAACATTGGGTGCTATGTAGAGCATGCACAATTAAAATGTGATTGAATAAGAGTGTTCAAAGGCAACCTGCAAAGTGTGTTATCTGTAAAGCTTGGTTTTCTACACAAAATTTTTTAACTTTTCAATTAATTTCTTAAGCATTTTAGTTGGCATTGACTCCCCAGAGAATCCTGAACACATCTGAAGTGTGTGACTACTGAGTGTTGTTTGATTTCTATATCACTCCTCCTAACGTTGAGATTTCTTTAATTATTACATTTTTTCCTTCTGAAAAGAATGGATTTGGTTTTTCCCTTGCCAAAATGAATACTGAATCTGGTTTCCACATGCCAAGTATAAAGGAAGTCAAAGTTTCTATTTTAGTTGGTCTCTATTTGCTCAATATTTGGTGTCAAGCTGGAGTCAACTGCATAAGCAGGTCAAAGTCTAGAGCATGTTCCATACCATTCAATTAGAGAAGTTAAATAAATGGCCTAAAAATTGACCACTGCAGTACCCCTACAGGACCAACTACTATGGTTCAAAAAGCTCCTTCCCAATGTTGAATGTGCATGATTGATTCTTAAGGTAGGATTTAAACCATAAAGTGGAGGAGTCAAAATAGCTAAGGCATGTCACTGTATCCATTAAAACTTCATGCTCAGTTGTCCCCAAGTGCTTTTGTACATTGATTAAAATCATGCCTGTAAACATTCCAGGTTCAAATCCTTGTTGGATCTTATCAATGAAATAGGGTAACCAAGTATCTGTTGAGTGATATACATAAAACCCAGACTGGTTTTTATATAATACTTTTTTACCATCAAGCTACTGTTGTAATGGACCATGAATAATACCTCCTGAACCTTTTTCAAAATGTAGTCTTAGTTGTGTTTGTTTGAAACCAACAGGAAATCTAGATTGCACAATTGAAAGACTGCAAAATTCAGTTCTTGTTTCTGCCAAAGCAGTTGCATCCTCTTTGAGAAATATTCGTGATATTATAGTTTTGTTGATTTACAAGGGTTTACTTCTTCTACTAGCTTTAGAACTTTTTCAAGAGAAGTACCGGCAAGTGAGAATTGTTTAGGAAAGTTAAGGTGTCCATAGTACCAATTGTCTAGATTCTGAGGAAACCAAAGGAGATTTTTAATCAAGATCTGAGGTCTGACATGAAAAGAAACATCTTTATTAACCCTTTTTCCTTTACAGTTTCAAACATTTGTTTGATTTAATTACTGTGGGGCTCTTAAACATAAAATGAAACCCCAGTAAAAACAAAGAAAAAAAATTTGAACAAGAAAAAGAATGTGAGACCTGTGTATGTATGTACATACATATTTATGTATGTATGCATGTATGTATGTATATGTATGTTTGTATGTATGTATGTATGTATGTATGTATGTATGTATGTATATATGTCTGTATGCATGTATATATGTATGTATGTATGTACGTATGTAAGTATGTATGTATGTATGTATGTATGTATGTATGTATGTATGTATGTATGTATGTATGTATGTATGTATGTATGTATGTATGTATGTATGTATGTGATGTGGTGATGACAACACCCATCCACTCAGTCCCCAGGCTGTGGATAGGGGAAGGGCCTCCAGATATGGGGGTTAGTGGTAAATATTGAAATAAGCCACCCCAAACAAAATCATGGGTTGCCCTTTGGCAAGGCATAGCACCCAAAAGCCACATGGTCACGAACATGGTCACCAGTGAAGATATCAGCAGCAAGATATTGGATGTGCAGCTGTCAATTATCAACAAGCCAATGCTTTGGTAGCTGCACAACACGTCAAGCAGATGAATGATTTATCGTCAATGGTTGAGGTGAACAACGTTAATGGAAGTTACTGCATTTGGGAGTGAGAGACAACTTAATTGCTGTTGCACCATCCCTATAAGAGATGGACATTCAGTGAAACCGGAGGCTGATATAGTTACCAATTATCTTGCACTTGCTTGTCATTAGATCATAACTGTGGATGCTCAGACGGTGATATATGTGTAGTACAAGCACATGTCATCATATGTCTCTTCAAAAGACCTATGGCAATGGAGTAATGGCGACATGTACAGACTTAACAAGTTGGAGGTATGTAGTCACAATGCTGCACACAGGCAGCTCAAAGTTTATCTTAACATTGTTGTTAGTTTTGCTGAACAAGAACTGACTTGCATGGAGCTTTTTGCAACTGAGCAACCTTTTTTAGGGACAATGCTGTTCATCCAGATTATGGGAAGAGTCTAGAAAAGGTGACTTAAACATCGTCTGTTAGCCCAGAAGTTGGTCAGCTACCTGTAGCTGACGGCTTTTCAAACTTGCAGGGAAAACAAAAGTAAAAAAAATATACCATTTATACAAAGGAGAGAACTAAACTGAATTTTTCTGCTTGGAATGTAAGAACATTTCTTGATTGTGAAGAGTCTGCTCATCAGGAATGAAGAACACAGAACTTAAGCTAGCAGTATGTAAGACCTTCTTTCAACAAAAGCTTATCCACAAGGTAACATGGATACATCCTAGATCAAAACATGGGCACATACTAGACTACATCATCACATGAAAGTGTGACCTTCAAGACATATGTTCATTAAGAGTTATGTGGGGTGCAGGTTGTGCTTCTGACCATAAACTTGTTCTTGCAAAAAGTTAAGACGTGTATCAGGAAGAAGGTCAGAGAAACTGGATTAAAAGTACCTAAGCGCATTGATGTTTGTAAGTTACAAAACGAGTATGTGAAACTCTCAGTGACAAATTTAATAACATGAAATATGATGGAACTTGGGAGCAGTTCAAATCACAAGCGTACATACACCACAGGTGCTGATGTACTTGGCTTTAGGAAGGCTAAACATAGAGACTGGTGTGATGAGAATGATGTTCTATTGATGGTCTACCTCAAAAGGCCATCACAGGAGATGATGCCAGATCCTAGTATTTATAAGACAAAAACTCCATAAAAGAAGTCAACAATGGGAAAGCACTGGGATTAGGTGGGATGCCCATCAAATTATTGCTGTTTGGTGGAGGTAACATTGCTAATGCAATTCATATGCTCATCCTTGCTGTATGGCATGGTAAGACTGTTCCTTAAGATTGGGTGGATGTGACAATGCCTTTAATTCATAAAGGGAAGGGATTGAAGTCTGAGTGTGGTGACTATAGAGGTATCAGCCTACTTGAAGTGGTGGGAAAAGTTCTCTCAAAGATTCTGTCAAATCGGTTGATGGTTAGGATCTGCCCTGCTATCATTTCAGAGACTCAATGTGGTTTCCGAGCTGGATGTGGATGGATATAATCTTTACTGCTTGCCAACTTACAGAGAAATATATGGAGCAGCAGGTACCATTATACCAAATCTTTATGGATCTGATGAAGGCTTTTGATACCATCAATAGTAGTGCACTCTGGAAGATTCTTATGAAACTTGGGTGTCCTGTTAGTTTTGTAGAGGTGGTTATACAGTTACAGCATAAAATGAAAGCCTAAGTCAGCTTCAATGGCTCACTGTCAGAACCAATATCAGTTAAAAATGGTGTAAAACAGGGTGACATCCTGGCTCCCATTCTTTTCTCAATGTACTTTGCAGTTATGCTTTTTCATGCTTTTAAGGGTGTGATGTAGGAGTAGGCATATGGTTTCGAACATCAGGCAAGATTTTCAAAATCTTGTTTGTGAGCCTTTGTATGCAGATGATGCTCATCTTGTTGCACATTCGGAGGAGAAAATGCAGCTAATTATGGACAAACTCTGTAGTGCTTGCCAAGATTTTGGCCTTGCTATCAGTCTCAAGAAGAATTACATTATGTTTTCTCCCCCAGTTGGAGTCCCATATGTTGAACCATACATTCTAGTTTATGAGAAAAGGTTAAAGGTTACTGATAATTTTGTATATTGTTATGAAGTATGATTTATTATGAACTATGATTATTATGAACTATGATTTATTATGAACTATGATTATTATGAACTATGATTCACCAAGAACTCTGAACTTGTAATTTAGTCCGTTGGGCTTCCTTTTGCGACTTGTATTTAGGTCAGTGGTTTCACCGTATCAACTGCCATTTTGTAAACTCGTGATGTAGCAGCCATTGATAGCTCAGTAAAGCCTAGTTTTATGGCAATCTTTGTGTTTTTATTCATTACATATATCTTGGTAGTTCACTTGGCAGGGATTGCACTCTGAATGCTGAAATAACAGAATAGCCAGAGCCAGTTCTGCCATCGTAAATTGGAGAAACAGGTATGGTCAGATTGGGTATTACATCAAAGACAATGATTAGTGTTTATAAAGCATGTGTGCTTTCTTCTTTGTTATATGGCTCAGAAACATGGACTACATATAGGTGATATCTCAAGCTTTTGGAAAGGTTCATCAAAATTGTCTCAGGAGAATCCTTAACATCAATTGGAATACTTATACACCTGATACTGCAGTCCTTGAATGATCCAATAGCACCAGCATTGAGATGAGTATCATCCAGAATCAGATGCGCTGGACAAGACACCTTGTCAAGATGGAAGATGAAAGACTTCCTAAACAGTTGCTTTATGGTGAGTAATCAAAAGGAAAAAGAGCACAACACAAGCCGAAAAATTTTTTTAAGGATATGCTGAAGTGCAATTTGAAACTACTGGAGACTGAAGTGAATAACTTGAATGACAAAAATTTAGGGAAGGATGTAAAGAATTTGAAGAGAGGCATGTAGGTCATGCTGTATTCAAGTGTGCTCTAAGAAAGCAGGATGAAAGCACAGTAGATTTCATTTATCAAAAGCTGGACTGGTGAACCATCTTAAGCCACACCGTTGAAGACAAGATCAACAATTTTATGAGAAAACCTCACCACCTCATCCATCTAAATCAGCAAGCAGTCTAATGAGACATTTCAAGATTCATAATGAAGCTCACCTGCATGCAGCTCCAAAAGTAGGAAAGTTCATTTGTCATGTTTCTGATTGTTCATGCAAGACAGAAGCTGGGTTGAAGAGTCACCTGCGTGTGTACAGAAACGCAGTATCAAATTGAAGAGATGGCAAACTTCTGTCAAGAAGGATCAATCATTATGTATGTATGTATTTATGTATGTATGTATGCATGTATGTATGCATGTGTGTATATGTGTCAAAAACACATAATCAATAACATAAGATAAACAAATTCATACTAGTTTAATTTTTTCCTGGATCTTGTGGTCTTCTTGGCCTGTCATTTGGGACAGTTTTGCATACCTGATCTGTTCTGCAGTGGGCTATTTATGTAACAAGAAACAAAATTTATTACAAATGCTTGCTGTAACAAAGACGTCAGTATACAGTAATAAAAATCATTACTGATGATTAATAATACAACCTTTAATTCTTACACTCATTTTAACTAGCTAAAAAAAGATTGTTGAAATAAAATGAATATGAAACTAGCAATGTTAGAACAGACTAAAACAAAAAAATTTCACTACTTGCTTTGTTTAGAAATCCAAATAATTTGTTTGAGGCATTCAATATCTATGTAAAAAAATAGTTTATAATTAAGACCCTGACCACCTGACATATTTGTGAATAATAATCTTGATAAAATATAAAAAAGAAATGGAAAATTGAAATTGAAATTGAATACAAAATTTAGTTTGGCAGGTTTCTGGAAATGCTACATCGTATACATTTATGAAGCAAAATCTTCAATGTCAACATTGTAAGCAATGGCTAGAATTTTGATGATAAGTAAGATTACAAAATGACTTAAGCATACAGTGAGGAGGAACTAAATTAGTGAACTAAACCATGCTAACATGGGTTAATACTGAACTTAAAATGTTATGATCATGGTCAATATCATAAAATTTGTCATTACATTTTGTGGATTGCATATCTTGAAAGAAATGCAAAAAGTGTATTCAAGTGTAGAGGTATCACACCACTTTCCCATAAGCTAAAGTTCATTCTTTAATAAACAGTCATAAAATTTCCAGGTTTAGAAACAAAACAGGTGTATTAATTTAATTTTTGACACATGTACAACATTAAGTTAGACTTACTAATGATTCTGGTACTTAATGGTGTTTAATGTCAAGCTGAACAAAATTTTTTCATGCACTACCATTGGCTGCCATAAATTTGTCAAGTTATCAATGCTAAAATGTCCAAACAAATATCTATGACTGTTTCTTCATTAGGATGATTTTTATTCTGATAACACTTCCTTTGTACAAACCACAAACTCATATTAAAGGCTAAGTTCTAGTCTACTATTTGTCAGAAGCAGTGGAGAATTAACCATTTAGAAATTAACTACACCTACTTGCATAATACTAAAGAAATGTTTGCACACTTCATGTTTACACAAGTTTTTCACTGCTGTCAGTCCAAGGCATATTTTACAAACATAAGCAGTAGGATCTTCATGTCATTACAATTCGCAAAACAAAAGTTGTATAGTAAAGAAATAAAAAAACTCTGCAGAGCAAATTTCATATTTTCTTTGAGAATAATTAGAGAATATTTCAGATACTAGACTACTGATACTATCCTTAAATACCATTGCTATAACAATTGGATTAGAATACAAAAAGCATCATTAGTTTTATTGTTCACATATGGTTGGTTACAGGAACATTGTTCTTTACTATTTGTCAGAGAAAAATTTTTCAAGTCTTTTTAACTGGTACTCCATGCTGGAAAGCATAAATCAAATTTGGTTATGCATACAGTCCTAAGGTATATTTAAAGAGACAGATGTACTTCCTTGTTATAATAAGCTTCCTTTAGCTCACAGTAGATTACTTTTTTCTCAGCATCTCTATAATTTTTATGACACAAAATACTGCAACATTATCCACATCCTTATCATCATCATTTTTATAACTACCACCACTATTTTCATGTCTATTATTATGCTACTCTTCTTTTTTCATGCATTATCAGCTGCAATGAGAAAAAATTGGGATTTATCTTATCTTACCTTAAGTGGGATTTCTAAAAAATTATTCAAATTTAAGAGAACTTCTAATATTGTAAATCAATTTTCTAAACTATTATTCAATCAAACTACAGTACAACTACATGGATTTTTTTTTCAAAATACAATTCCAGCTGTACAAAAACCTACTTTTGAGTGCTATACTAACTACCTGCTAATGCTGGACCCTATTTCCAAGAATTATGATATATCACAGCTGGAAAAGAACAAATATGCTATGTTATGATGGACCTCTGGTCTTTCCCCAAGTAGTAAACAAAAAATTCAATGAAGTTCATAATGTAATTAGATAACCAATGTCTAGCAAATCATATGGTGGACACAACTGCCAATATTTATGAATCAATTTTCTTAATCAAGGCCAATCAAGGAAAATGGTGAAGCAACTGTTAACAATAAAGATGTTACATGAAAATAAAAGTACCCAATGGAAAACAAAAACAAAAGAAAATAAAACAAAAAATTAGTAACATAAAAGTTGGAGCACAAAAAACATGTGATAAATGAGTACCAATAAGCATTACAAAAATATTGGCTATTGTCTCACCTGTGTTTTGTTTTCATTCCCTCTTCCAATATTACCACCTCCTCCCCCAGGGGAGCTTTTGCTCTGTACATTTGTAGAACTACTAGCATTGCTATTTCCTTTACTTTTCATGTTAAAATAACTACACTCAATCTAAACACTATTTACAAGTGTATATACAAAACCTAGAAAGAAAAAAAGAAAAGGTTGTAAACCAGAACATGTAAACAGAACAAAAGCATGATCCACAATGAGCAGGTAATGATACCTATGAAAAGGGATGCAGCACTGTAAATAACTGTTTACTATTACAACTACAACCATAGCTCTTATTACTACTACTAGGGGTTGGCTGAAATGACCAAAATTTTTAAATTATGTGAAAGTAATTTTGTTTTCACTTCCATATATAAAACATAAAACAATCAATTTTTCTAAAAACTTGTGAAAAATTGGGATGAAGCTGGTTCTAAATGCCTTTAGGATTAAAAAACCATGATGTTTCATTCCATGTTGTGGTCTTCTGTCTAAAATCAGTTTTACAAGTTACATGATCCAAATGAGACCAAGTTTCTGTCTTATATTTGGGTGGAAACAAAAATTAAACAAATGAGGCAATTTTTCATATGAAAATGGATGTTTTTTTGTCAATTCATGCCCAATTCATGACCATGAAGGGTGGAATTGTAGCAGTTGCTGGGGAAAAGTGCTGGGGAAAAGTGAAAATGGCTTTAGAAACAACTGAGCAAGAAAAGGCAGACACTAACCATTCAACATATCTTTTGAGTGTTTAAATGCAAAAGGCCTACAAGGAACCCTCATTTGTTGACTTTTCTTGGGCATTAAACTCCATTCACTGTGGGAAAATTGACATTTTGATAGCATATGAGATAACAAAGGAAAGGGTAGCTGCTACTATGTTTTATAAGAATGGGGTTTTTTTATACTCAACTGATGACAATGTGGATTTCTTTGGTACCACTGCTAGTGTTCCTGATTGAGACACCTTGGCCCCATTTTTTTAGTCATAATCAATATGCCGATAAAGGCTTTTGATGAAAACTTAGAGCTTGAATGGACTCTTGTAACAAAAAAGAACAGTCAAAATTCAGCTCAGAAGATCACAGGTGCTGACTATGAAAGTGGAAACATCGCTACTTTATACCATTAAGAAGTTAGCTAAAGTAATCATGATATATTGCAGAGAAAAACAAATTTATGTACCTAACCTGAGATGGATCCACTGACATAAAATGCCTATGCAATGATACAGTAAAACAAGTGCATGACTTCAAACACTTAGACAGTTACATTGCATCAATGGAAGAGGATGTCAAGATTTGCCATGGAAACCATAGTCAGCACCAAGTAACAGAGGTGGCTGAAGTCAATCTAGCTCAACCGGGCTGACTGATTGTTGCAGAAAAATATGTTACAACATGTCATTTAAAACAATATCAGGTACAAATAATACCCATACATGTTTCCAAATTTCCTTAAATATCTATCAATTCACTTTGTCCATCAAAAAACATTTTTTTTCTTTTACTACTCTAACTGAACAGTTATCAATTATGTTTGTTTGCTGTTTCTTTGTACAAAAAGGTTATTTTATTTTGGTTTCAAAATTCTATTGCATTCATAACCCATTATAAAAGAAAAAATGAATGTTCTCACTCTCACAATGGCAATAGTAACTTAAATATCACTTCCAAATCTTGCCATGAAGACAAAGTTGTGTTTTAAATGTATGTGAAGATATGAATGAAGTAGAGGCCAAAATTCAAATTTAAAGACTATCATTCAATTCAAATGCAAAAAAATATTTTTCAAAGTAAAATTTCAATCTAAAATAATATATTTTATTTTATATTATCTTCATGCAGAAGAGAAAGCTGTCATGGATGGTATGACATCCCAGTGGAAAGAAACAACTTTATTAACAATATTGTTTAACTATGAACCTGACAATATTTTTTAATCTGACAAATTTGGCTAACTTTATCAAGTCTTGCAACAAAAAAAATTTGGATCTAGTGAAGTAAAAGTGTAGCAGAGGCTATCATAGCAAAATCAGGTTGACAAGATGACTGCAACAAATATAACTTGGGTCCAACTCCCTGCATTTGTTATTACAAAGGCAAAGAATCTGTGCTTCTTTACAGTAATTAAAACCCTAATTATCATAGTCAATCAAAAAGTTGGGTGAATTTGGCACATTTCCAAGATTGGATACATGAGTTAGAGAAAAACAAATAGGCAGGGCATAAAATTGCACAAATGATTTATAACTGCCAAGCTCATTCAGTAGTTAGGAACTTAACAGCCATTTATTTTTTTTGCCCCAAAATACATCTTCTTTAAAAGCAATGGGTCATGGGTTATTTATTCACTTAAGACAGTACCAAACCTAGGTAATTCAAATGTTAAGACTGAAAATCCACAATATTAAGGATGTTTTACAGCAAAGCTTTGACCAAGGAGTCTTTGACCAAGACTCCTTGGTCAAAGATACAGAGTAGAAGAAGACACCTAGGCAAAGAATATAACATGTTTCACTGTTGATGGGCTGAATCCAGGTGGGAGACCATGATTGAAGTGGAGTGGTATCATGGGAAAGTCAAGTGGGAATGTGGCATCAGGATCACTTTAGTCACCAACAGATATGAGTAAAGAGATATCATCAAGCCACAACTGACACAACAGATGGAGCTCCAACCCAATGCAACAGAATAGAAATGAGTGAATGAAAAAGGTACTATAATTTTCTTCCTATTAATTAAAAACTTAGGGCCATAAAGATTATAATGCTTGCCTGTTTGAAACAATGTAGCTGACACAAGCATCAAATATTTAAAACTGCTTCCAAAAAGCAAGTTTTTGAAAGAATTAAGGGATGGAGAGATATTCAAGATTTTCCATTCTGGACATTAAAACAGTCACTAGATGACTTTCAAAATAGTAACTACATTTTACAGAAAATGTCATGTACTACACCTTTCTTGGTGTGGGTGACTATGTGGATGTTAGTGAAGTAACTATGGGTAAGGAAAAGATAATTAAGGAAATACAAAGGCAAAAAATGCAATGACTGCTCAAAAGAAAACACCAAGCCAGAAATAATGAAACTGAATGTTCTTCATACAGCACTTCCCATGATACAAACAATATTAATTCTGATTTATCACAGTGTTGCTTGGCATTGGTGCCTTTTCCTAGTATTAAGTAAAAGTGAGAACATAACCATCATCACAGGAGAGATTGCATCAATACCACTACCTAAAATTAGGGTGGACTGATGGGAACCTAAGAAATTCCATGCAGCTGTACCCTTTCCTACTTCCATCTCAATCAGTATAAAGATAGATGTCATCTGTAATGTTATGTCTTTGCAAAACAAAACAAAATTCAAAGCTGTCAAAATTAAGTTGAAATAAAGTTGCTGAATATTACCCTTGCAGTCAACTTTTGATTATATCTCAAATTCATATCACCTAGATTTGCAATATAAATGGTAAGGAAGAGTTTGTATCCCTGAGCACAACCATCACTTAAGTAATGTACATTTTTAACCTCAGTATTATATTCTCTTTTGATGAAGAAATAATGCAGATACAATCGGGCCATCCAGTTATAGCTTCCAGATTTTCAGTAACTAATTCTGATCTAACCACTGTTAAAACTACATTTTTTTATCAATAAGGGTTCTTCTTTATCTATTTTATCTTTATCATATTGAAAGTTGGGCCCGGTTGAAAAATATGCATTACATTACAAACATTAAGGCAAATTTCATATTGATGTAGGTCTTGTTTTTGCTAGTGAAAACACTCATACCTATTAGATCATCATTGGACTTCTTTAATAACATTCAGTATTAGTAAAATGCAACAAAGAATTATACTTATGCAAATGGATTATGTATTACTAGAACCAAGTAGAATGCATCATTTTTGTCTTAGGCTACTAAATTACAAGAAGCCTAATAGTCCTTATGAAGTCCTGGTAGAGCTCCTTTAATACCCACATAAGCTATGTTACCAGCAATCTAATGAGTTTTCTTATGGTCCCAGTAAAATTACCTTACTAGAGCATCTACTTCTTTATTGTCCTTTAGGTAATTCTAAGATCCTTTCTTACAGTCTGTACAAAATATGCAGAAACTGTAAATACTTCTTGTACTTTCATGGAAGGCCATGCTGATGGAACCATTTTTAATAAATGGATTATTTTTAATTCAATGTCTTCAATTTCTCTATTATTAAATATATGAATAAATTCATACCCATAACTTTCTGTTCTAATTCTTCAAACCTGTCATGCAGAGATGCTTTACCATATTTTAATAACCCTGCTAACACATCTGCATACTCAGAAACTTGCCTGATTATACTGGTCCTATTCTCATAAAACCATTCTTTAATTGCTTTGATTTTTTGTTTCCCACGAGGAACCTTTGACCTAGATGCCATTGCATAAACCTTAACCACACTAACCTCCAACTCCCATAATAAGCTTCCAGTTATTCTCTGTTTTCAGAACAAGAAAACTGTTCTTCAAGATATCATAATCATCAGAATACACTTCTGTATGAAACAGATCTTCTTTTGTTGCTCCATGGATTTTAGTGTGGTAGTTCAAACATAACGTCTGCAGAGATACTAACAGGTAATGTAATGCTAATAACTAATTTGTCAGTTTTCGACCAATCATTTCCCTATCTTTATGTCTTTGAAAAAGGTCACCACATTTCTTGTAAAGGCAGGTGTATTGACAGATTAAGTTTTCTTCATGGTCCCAACATATTGCATCATTATCAAATGAGGGGTGACCAGCTCTTTAAAGCATAGTTTAAACTCTTTAAAACTAAGATCAATGCAACAGGTAATTGTGAAGTGTAAAAGCTATCAAACTAACTAGCAGAGGCATTAATGGAATTAACTTTTTAATTTCTCTTTAATTATTTAAAAAAACTTTCAAAAGCTTAACTGCATCACCACCATATTATTAGGATTTAGGTATGAAAGAACTCATACTAACAAGACACCTTACTTGGTTCTATTTTTTTAATATATGAAACAGATACAGTTAAATCATATGACTTAGCATGGTCCTAAGATATTTCGCAGTTAATGTATGAAAATAATGGTATGGATCTAAAGGAATGTTAATTTCTGTAAAACAACATGCTGCACTGCACTGAAGCAATAACAAAATCATGAAATGTACAACCTACTTAAAGTACTCAATGAATTACACTGCAACAATCACCTTGGCAGGGTTTCTGTCTGACATTCAATGAAATGAGAAGCTTGATGTATAATTAGAGCTAAGAACATTGCCTTGTATTTAAACAACTGTTATATCTGCACCTAAAATTGGATGCAACTGTTCCTAGAAAAAAAATGGTCCAAAAATGCTTGTTTTGCCTTAATAAATGCCAAATTAAATATTTAAATGACCTTTAAAATTTGGAAATTAACGCAATGGGGTTCTCAGACTCAGGGTTGTTCAGTGTCAGGGAAGGGGAGGTCAAAAAAGGGTTTTGTTGGTGCTACATTGCCAGCACCTTTGTTGTCATGCTGACCAAAAAAATTTCTGTAATCCCCTTCTAATACCAGGTACTTCCTCTGGTATGAACAAAAATGGCAATTTTTTTTGTAAAGTAAAAAACTCTTATTTGAGATATAAACCTGAAATCTACACATAGCAATTGTTTTTGTCCACAGGGCTGGGGGATATTCAGTATTAAGTTTCTTAAAAACGTAAAATAGCATTTCAGACTTCTCTTGTCCAACAGTTTCTGCTGATAAACTTCTTGCAAAGAAAAAAAATTGTGTGGACCTCTTAATTTTTTTATGGTTGTGACAAGTAAATACTCCCGTAAACGTGTGCCTTCTAAAAAAATTGGGGGCTTAAATTAAAAATAATTTAAAATAATTTCTTTTTATGTCTCTTTTATGCTGAAAGCACAACATCGCCATTATTGGCTGGTCAAATATAATAAACAATGCCTCCTGGAAGTTTACAAAAATTCCCAAGAGGCACAGGTTGTCGACAGCAATCTAAATAAATTCATTTATATTAAAATCATAGGCAACTAAGTTATTTAAATCATAATGTTTAAGGCAAAGCGGTCCCTAGAAATAAAATATTGTGCACTGTGAGGGGTTTTACATCAAGAAACACCAGCAATGACAATAGGGACAAAAATTTAACAAAATAAAAATAAATAAATAAATGGAAGTGCGTTCCTTAACCAAACTCGTTTACACACGGAAATAAAATTCCCATTCTTAATGGACCTTGAAGATTTTAAATGACAGTGGAACTCGTCCAAAAATATTCCTATCATTCTCTATTCGGTCAAACAACATGAATAACAACAAGATTGCAGTGATTGGCAATGGTCAGCTCACGGTTTTATTGACGGCTGCCGTGCGTCAGGGCAAATGTACCAAGGTTACCAATTTAAGTTTCACTTACCTACACTAACAAAAAATTATACTTAATAAAACTATGCCTTATGTTATTTTCTCCTTTCCAAGCAGGATGTCGACAACGAAATCCGAGAAAAAATGACTCCAGGCATATGCCTTAGTCCAGGTCACAATGTGAATACTGAAGCAATATCTTTTCCCTTCAGTTTGTTGAAACTCATGATTTATGATTCCTTATACTTTCTAACGACGATTTATGCATCTGCCATAGCAGAAGTAATTTATTAAAAACACATTTACTTCCAATGCTTAAACACAGGGGTGCTTGTAATTTGACAAATAAAGCAATATTGGGACTGCAACCGAAAACAACTCCTCCATAGCAGCGAAAATGGCAGTGTAATTTTCCAATGTAATCCGGTTAACTTAAAACACAATGGCAAAATAGTATGGGCAAGGGTATCGAGACACTTAACAACCTCTTTATTGTTATTAATCAGCTGTATAATTGTCAGATACATTGAAATTTTGAAAACTTACCTCTCCAGCGACCATATATAAAACGAAAATGTGCGCTTACTGCATCTTTGATCACGTGACAGTGTTTCCCGCGTTCCTATCAACTCTCGGGTCTTGCGAGTGGGATTAGCCTCGTCATACATCACTTACATCCAAAAGAGGCAGATATAATATGCTACATAACCCAGTTTCGAAAAGGCACATATTAATCCGTGGGATTTTTTGGTTTGTGGAAGTGACAAATCCACATGGAGGGAAATCTGTCCTGCCTTTTTCAGTCTTATTCTCACATTTATGATATTACCATAACTGTGAGAAGTGCAGAATCACAATACGTGATGTGAAGCACAACANACATTTATAATAGATTAAGAGGAGTGAGAAAGTATGAGGTTCAATGGGTGAGATGAAGCACAATAAAGAGAGAGAGAGAGAGAGAGAGAGAGAGAGAGAGAGAGAGAGAGAGAGAGAGAGAGAGAGAGAGAGAGAGAGGGAGGGAGAGAGAGAATCAGAGGGTTGTTCCATTTAGTCTCTATATTTGTGTCGTCTGTGTTGGTAAATGGAGTAAATTCTTTCTTGAAGGCTTCTTTAAAATCATCTTGTCCTTTTCAGACTTCAGTTCTGCAGTGAAAACATTTTTCTTTTGTCTGGTGGATTTCATTCTAGGTGTCATCAGTTTTGTATCCATGACCACTAATCCCAGATCGGAGTCGAGTGGTTTGGACGGAATCGCGTTAATATTTCTAATCAGTAATTGCTGTTCGTTAGAAATAGGTCTCTGGGTTTTCCGGTCATAGTCTCCCATATTGCTATTGAAACCACACTAAGTCCATTGCATGCTGGGTCAGTGCTTAAAGTATGTTTTCGTAACTCTAATATCGTTTCTGTTGCAGAAGTCAAACAATCGCTCTCCTACGTTTTGATTCTTAACCCAGAATGAACTAAGAAATTTTCCATATCTGGTCATGTCACTACCTACATGCCCATTGAGGTCCACTATAACGACAAATTTTTCGGCAATCCTCGCAGTGTTAGCTATGGTATGAGCTAGCTAAAAACCTGCTCCTTTTCCTATCAGATCTATCTTGTTTTGGAGCATAGACTTGCAGTATCGTTAGTTTGTGTTGTTTTACTTCCAGTTTGGTCATAATATGTCTGTTGGTGATCATTTTGTGATCTTTAAGTTATGAAGTTGTGCTTTCTGAGAGAATCATTCGTGTTCGATGTTTCCTATCTGATGATCCGCTGTGTATGATGTATGTATAGTTTTCATGTAAGGTCTGCTTAGTTGAAGTTTTCTGTCTTTTCTCACAGGGCCCTAGGATGTTAATTTTCCTCTGTTCCATCAAATTACTTAGTTCTCAGTGTTTGTTTTTAGCCATCCCATAATTCAGAATCCCTATTCGTAATCATAATACCTGTTACCTAATTCATTCTTAAGTCTGTCTGACCAGTCCTTTTACTCGTGTGTCCTCAATGGTCGTAGCGCTTTCAATCTCGGATGGAGGCTTGCTGGGTCTATCCCATCCTTGAGGTTTTCATTTGGGGTTGCTTCTTTCCTGTATTGTAGCAAGTGACAGCTACTCTACAACTTTGATTGGCAAGGCAGGCCAGGTTCCTGGGCTTTCTGGTTAAGGTATTGGTTAAAGAGTCTTTGGTATCATTTGATTCGTTATTTCATATAGTAAAATACATTTCAAACTGACTGGACTAAATTATGCTGAGTATTTAATTAATGCTGACGATCTGCCCATCAATGGCGCTGCTTTGTTTATCATTTTCTCCAAATCTTTCTTGAGTTCCCTATTTCTATATATTGCTACGTTTTCGTCTAAAATCTTTGTTTTTCTGTATGGAAATAGAACTTACTTTACGCCCGAGAGCCTTTTGTATCACTGCGAGTCTACCACCCGTCTCTACATGGAATACACATGTTAAATCTAGCCGCGTGAGTACCCTATGCCTGATGCCATTCTCTATCCCTGTAAGTCTGCTATCCATTCTTGCAAGAAATTCTGTGGTCAGACGTGCAGATTTAGTCAGGTTCTCTCTCTCTCACATTTCATCTTGATGTTTTTTATAGAGCTCAAAAACGTGTTTTTTACTTGACATGCCCAAATTTTCAATTCATGTCTCATTATTTAGTGACCAAAGGCGCCTTGTCTTGAATGTTACTTTTTGCAATAGGTATTATAATGAGAAGTGTTTTGATGAGCTTTTCTAGATTTTATTAGTTCAATTTGTTGCATAGAGTGTGACTGGATTCTCTCAAACACCACATCCCTTTGCTGTTGGTTGACCTCTTTGCAGTAAATCTTACTATGAATGTAGTAGTTCTTCCCTTTGGGAGCTAGGCTGTGGATCTCTTTGCTTTCTGAGTGCTTTTTTCCATCTTATATTTTAAAGATTTTAGCTCTAACTTGAATTTTTTTTCTTGGTTTAACCTTTTTTGTTGTCTTGTTTTCACAGTTCTATACAATTATTGGCTTTATGCCTTGCATCGCTTTTAACCACAAAAAACAAACAAACCAGAAACAAAGAACGTAGCCATGTGCCATGTTCAATACATTAATGAATACCACTCTGTCAGGTGGCATTTTTTGAAACATTTATTCCACCTGGTCATTTGTTCTTGGAGGTGGTTAGGGTCAGAGTTAATTTATGCATGTCAGCAGCATAGGCCAAAAGTGATGTGTTGGTTGGTCTTGAGCAACTTCTCTGATGACTTGATCTAAGTGTGCAATGAATAGGAGGTATAAAAGGTGCCATGGTCAATATATTAATGAATACTTATTACTGTCAAATATTAACAAATAGTTTAAAAGTACATACATAAGTATATTATATAGAGTTCAATATATTTAAGAGCAATTTATCAGCGGTCTGAGTTGATAAATGGCCGAACAAATCTGTCAAAAATTGGGTCTGAATTTAAGTCGTCTTAACATTCTTTTCTGCTGAGTAACAAAATTTTTGATTTCACGCTTTCCTCAGACAAAGAATTTCTTGAACTTACCCTTGCAATCTTGACTTGAGAATATCCTTTTATATGGTGCTTGGAAAATTTTGTTAAGAGGTCTTTATAGATTTCATAAAGGCTACTGTATATCTTTAATTAAAGCCTATTTGAAACCATACCTTTCAGTAACCAAGAAAGGTAAATACCGCAGACCTTACATTTGTTGCAATTTTAATCTATTTAATTCTCATCTTAACTAATCGATAGCTTTAATAGATCTGAACAAGTGGATAACAATTTCAACTTTGCTTGATCATTGCTAATTTGTGTAAAACAAGGTAATATATCTGCCATTGCTTTATCTTCAAGGCCCTTCCTTGCAGTAGTTTTTACTTTGCTTTGTTAAAAATGGATAGAACTATGTACATCTCTTTATCTTAGACAGGTTGTGATTTCTGTAAATAGGCAATGTAATTTTTTTATTAAGCTAAACACATTTACTAATAAATCAGCTAGAAAATCTGTAGAATCTTCTTTATTATTAATAAGTTCGTCTACATTCTTTTTTCTCCTCCTCAATCTGTAAACTTGCAAAGTTTTTTCTAAAGCAGCAATTTCCAACGTTTGGTTTTTATTCACTTTATCTGTAAAATTTTGTCATTACGTTTAGTTGAAAATTTCAAATTACTGCTGCGAATGTTATTAAATGATCTCATCTGTCTCTTTGACTTTGTTGTTGCTGTATTTAACAAACTCCATTTAGTAAACATACCTAAGCCATTTTTCTGTGGATAGGTGGATAACTTAACTGTCGTTTCAAATATGTTCAAAGAAGTACAGACAATCAATATCGTTTGCACTTTAAAAGTCTTTGAAGTAAGACAATTGCATCGTGGTTTTGTTTCTTCTGTTCATCAAGTTATCTGAGCGTGTAGTATTTATAAGCATGGCAATAGATTTTGAAAGGCATTGGCAGCGGTATTATCAGAACATGTATATATATATAGTGTTGTTTTTATAAAAATTTTATGACCATATGGTTTGATCTGTAAACTTTCGTCGCAGAAGTTTTTGTCTCTCCCAATTGTTTTTCAACAACCTCTATCCATAAAGTCATTCTCTTGTAAAATTCTTTGAGAAAATTAGCTAAATGCTGGAGTAAATTAAATAAAGAATCTGCAGGCAAACAACCGAAAAAATACCAAAAAATTGTGTTAAGCTGATTGATGGACAAAATACATTGTTTTAAATCAGCCTGAATGAAATAATAGTTTGGTTGGAAAAATTCTTTCACATTTCTTGATTTTCAGAGTCGTCACATGAATTTTCGGACCTTGCCATGCCTCTTAACCTGCTATATGTGCATTTGTGTATGTTGTATATATGTGGGCATATAAATATTATTAGAGTCTTTGACTCCTCTCAGTTGTGATGCTCTACATAACTGAGACCTTTGAATATACCTCAGCCGAGATGTATAATGCTGGCAGAAAATTATTTTGGGAAAATGGATGGGGGAGGGGGGGGGGGGTGGGACTATTATAAACAAATACTTAGACGAACAAAACAGACATATAGTAATAGTAAAAGACTTTCTTGTATAACGAAGAGTGTGTTGCAATATTGCAAAAGGGCACAAGATTTAAGTCAGAGAACAAACTAATTTTTGACATGAAATGAAAAGAAATCAAAAGAATACATATGGCTTTTGGCTGGTAAATAAAACAACTTGAATCATCAGTTGATGACCACATTTGTCATTTTTGGGATTTAATATCAAAATGACAGAGAATATGTGGTTCCCCAGCAGCATTGGCCAAATGTTACCACAAAGAAGTTTATTAAGCCTAGGGATGTTTAATATATTATACAGAAGTGCAACGGGTCCGATTATAGAAAACAGTAATAATAATGATGTTAGTAGTTGTAGAGGGAAAGAGGGAGGAATACAGATCAGAAAGACTAAATTAGTAAAAAGTAGAAGAATCTTCAAGAAAATTGCAGACAGACAACACTCAATATTTACCCGCGCCACCAAGTAAATCTTGCGTGGTTTGCCAAGCCTTGCTACCTACTTTCCGATAAGGGCACCACTACAACTCATTTTGCTGTTGTTTACCTATATTGAATGCAAAATTCCTGAAGGAGAATGATGAAGAGAATATTATGAAAAACTATATTGTAGCTATTTGATGAGATTTCTTTGCATGGTTGTCGATGCTGTATGTTAAAAAGAATAAGTATCTGGATGTTTATTGAAGAGTTTGTGGAAGATTCTAAGAATTTTCTTTTCACAAGCACCTTGATTTAGCATTCTTTTACAAAGCTGCTTCGATTTCAAATTGAAGTCTTCATATCGGAGAGAAGCACGTGCAATACGGGAAGACTCGGAAGATATTCTACCATAAAAGGTGTGCTCTGGGATGTTACCAGAAAGATCAGGCATCCTCACGATCTAGAATGGAAAGTTATCCTGTTTGTCAAAAAATTTGCAGATGAAGGAGCTATGTTCAATGGTAGTATCAAGTTCTAGAAATGTAGAATCATCTGAATCATTTATGTTACGTGCGTCATCGATATATCGAAAACAATATTTGACCTTAAAACCACAGTATTGATCCGTACGTAAAAGCTTGGTGAAAAACTCCGATTCATAATGGTATAAATATAGGTTTGCCAAAAACGGAGCAGGGTCAATGCCCACAGGAATACCGATATATTGTTGGAAGATGAGTTTTCCAAGAGATAAGAATGACTGAGAAATTAGATGCTCCACCATCATTTTGATTTGAACTTTAGTGTAGCTTATTTCAGAGTGCTTAATTTTTGAAAAAAAACAATTTTTCCCCTGTACAGTCAGGAACTTTCTGTTGCCATCAGGTGACTTACGTCTACCATTAAAAACAAAATCAATAAGGCCATTAAAAACTTCAATTAAGTTATCATGTGGAAGCTTTGTATAGAGTGTACTAAAACCAAAGGTAGAAATAGGTTTTGCTTTTAATACATAAATTATATTACATTATATTTTCAATTCAATAGATAAAAGAGAAACAAATGTACCCGAAGTGGATTGGAACTTAAGGTACTGCTTTTATTTGTGTGAGGTCTACGAACACTTTCTTCGCCTCAGATTCAGCAAGCAAGTGCTTTCTTAGGCAATTTTAATGCCGAGTACGAATCTGGTAGGATTTCTCGTCTGTCTCATTATCTGCGGTTGCAACAGTGTTTAATGTACTCTGCTTTTAACATTGCAAATTTTCCAACCTTTTTATCTTATCAGACAAAAGTGTGTACAGTGTCCCAAAACCGAGATTTATTTTTCACACGTTGATCAATCCTTAGAAAAGTCATAGTTTCAAAAACTATTAACTCTCCAAAGTAAGCGTAAATAGGAAGATAGAGAAGAAACTATTTACTCTGTACATATGTCAAAAAACTGCCCGCACATGCTTGCTCAAATTTGTGTCAAGAACACAAATTCGACAATTTTTTCCCTTACAATTACCACGGAAGCACTAATTTGTGGCGCTCAGAAGCAATCTCCAAGGAAAAATTATGTGAAATTTCACATTGACGAGACAGCTGAATCATCCTTGTGTGGGATGTGTAATCAAAGGGAAAAAGTGGCATGCATGTTGTTAGTGAATGCAGCAAGTTAGCTCAAAGAGAATAGAAACGACGAAATGGTAATGTGGCAAGATATATTCACTGATTATTGTGCGGATAAGATGGTTAAGATGGAGCAAATGGTATATTTCAGGGAGATGCCTTATCACCCCTTTTATTTGTTGTAACACTCATTTCCCTAATCAATGTATTTTTTTAAAGTACTAATGAGTCACCACACATCAAGGCTAAAAGCCACTCGAGGATGAGGATTAATGAGATGGATAGACTGACAGGTAGATGATGATAAGTATTGCGAGATGGACGAAAGATATAAATGATTGAATAAGACAAAGCCTGAGTAGAAATTTGCAACAAAGAGGGAAAAGATCAATCACTTACTTTACATGAACGATCTAAAATTGTATTGAAAGAGCAAAAAAACTTGATTCATTTATACAGACAGTTAGATTGATTAGCAAGGACATTGGGATGGAATTTGGAATTGAAAAGTGTTCAACATTGGTAATAAAGAGAGGAGAAAAGCTAAAATCAGGTTGAATAAAAATGCCAGATAATACAGTTATAAAATCACTGAAAAAAGGCAAAAAATACAGGTATTTAGGTATATTGGAAGCAGATAAAGTGCAGGTGGAAGAGATGAAAGGGAAAGTGTGCCGTGAATATAATAGAAGAGTGAGAAAGATACTGGAGACAAAGCTGAACGGGGGAAATATCATCAAAGGTATTAGTGCGAGGGCTATTCCCATATTGAGATACTCCACTGCTTTTCTCAACTGGAAAAAGGCCAAACTTCAAGAGATAGATCGAAGGACAACGAAGGTCTTAACTATGCACAAGAGACTCCACTTGGGTAGTAATGTTGATAGGTTATACATACCCAGGAAAGAAGGTGAAAGAAGACTCATGAGCGTTGAAGATACTGTTAATCTTTCCATAATTGGGCTAAAAAGATATGTCGAAGACAGCAAGAAGAAACTGTTAGTTGCAGCTAGAGCTGGTGCTGAGAATAAGGATGCTGAAACAGAAAGTAAGTTTAACAGAAGGAACATACAAGAAAAGAAAAGCAACTGGAAAGAGAAAATGTTGCATGGCCAGTTCATCAGACAAACTGAAGAAATGGCAGATAAATATCAATAGTTGTAGTTGAAAGAATGCCTGAAGAGAGAAACCGAAACCCTCATTATGGCAGCACAAGAACAGGCAGTGAGAGCAAATTTAATGAAAGTAAAAATTGATAAGACTCAACGAGAGTGTAAATGTAGGATGTGTGGTAAAGTAGATGACGTCAATCACGTCTTAAGTGAATGTAGTAAAATGACACAAAAGGAATATAAACCTTTGGGTAAGAAAACAGATACATTGGGAGGTATGCAGGAAATACGGTCTTGAAGAGAAAGAAAAATGGTATGAACATAAACCGCAAGTTGTATGTGAAAGCGAAGGATATAAGGTCTTATGGGACTTTTTAATACAAACAGACCATGTTGTTGAAGCAAGAAGGCCCGATATGATTATAGTGGACAAGAAAAACAACAGATGCCAGATTATAGAATTTACTGTTCCATACGATACCAGGGTTGATGAAAAAGAAAGAGAAAAAATATTGAAATACCAAGACTTAGCAAGGGAACTGAAAAAACTGGGGAACAAAAAAGTGAAAATAATCGTAGTTATAATTGAAGTGCTAGGAACAACACCAAAAGCATTGACAAAAAGACTGAAGGATATTGGGGTAGCTCCCAGAATTATAGAATTACAAAACAATTCAGAATCATCATGACCTTCTGATTTACAGAAGCGTGGTGGACCTGCATTGATATCTTTTAGCCTTTATTGTGTCACCACCAAGCATCAACCAGGAAATCAAAAATGTTTAGTGGTGCGGTGGCTAAGTCATGAAACTATTGCAACTCAAATCGTTTTCTTAGGCGTTCGGCCCCTCACGTATTTTGAAAATGCATACTGAAATTAAAGTTTGCAAGATGGCGGCAGTGAAGTACACAAGAATATTGTTACTTTTTCTGTTATTTCTACTTAATGGAGTGAATTCAGCAATCAGATAAGAAAAAGACTCACACGAGGCTATAAAAGATTTCACAAAAAAGAAAGGTTTAAAAATGTTCCATTGAAAAGTAAGAGGATTGTCTACAAACTTTGAGTTAATTCAAAATATGCTTGTTAACGGCAACAATGATATTGATATTTTAACACTGTCTGAAACATACATACAAAATTGTGACAATGATAAATTATATTATATTAAGGAAAATGATTTTATTCAGCGTAATCGTGAATAAGGCAAAGGAAGTGGACTCTGCATTTATCTTAGAGAAAATATTAACTGGAAAAGGAGAACCGATCTCAAAAATTATGTCGTTGAAAGCATATGAATCGAAATAAACATCACAAAGTCGAAAAATATTCGTTTAGTTTTTTATTAACGTCCACTAAAGAGTTTATTGCGTGCAACTGATGAACAAAAGGAGGTTATACTCATGGGAGATTTCAACGTCAATTATTTAACAAAAAGTCACAACAGTGACACCAAAGAACTGTTCATTTTGTATGGTATTAAACAATTAGTGAATAAACCTACAAGTACAATAAAGAACACTGAAACTTTAATTGATTTGATCTTTAGTAAAAGTAAATAATCAATTTCTACTAAAGAACTGTTTCCAGCGAGTATCGGAGGCCATGATATGATTGGCTGCGTTTGAAAGATCAATAATAAAACTCTGAAGCCAAAAGTAATTACCTCCAGTAATTTGATAAAACAACACAACAGTCAGTCTATTGGAGGCAATAACAATAAAAACAAAGACTTCGTCATGAAATGCAGTGATTACTTCGCCAAGGCTGTCACGAAACTGAAAGAAAAAACAATACTCATGACGGACTTTGCATGGAAAAGTAAACAAACCTTTTAACAAAGAATCGCGACCAAATTCACACTTGGTTATATATCAAACGTTTTCATTATGAAGCAACTGAAGTTACTGAAAAGAAAGAAAGCAACTGGTGTAGACGGATTTCCATCGGAAATGCTAAAAGATTGTCTTGCATACATCTCACAAACTTTGTGTTATATTTTGAATCCATCCATAAAAACAAGAACAATTCCGACACTATGGAAAATCGCAACGGTTGTTCCAATTAAAAGAAAAGTGAAAATGACAGACCCAGCAAATAACCGCCCTATCTCCGTACTTCCTATCTTCTCCAAAATTCTAGAAAAAGCAGTGCACAGTCAACTAATCGATCAGCTTGAACAAGAGAAACTCTTAACGGAGATGTAGTTCGGTTACCGGCGAAAAAGGTCAACAAATATGGCAACTACGTTACTTCTAGATAGCATCAGATTGCAAGTTGACAAAGGTCTATTAGTTGGAGTAACGTTTATTGACTTATCCAAAGCATTCGACACTACTAGTCACGCTTAAATTGTCCACCAATTACCATTTAACGGAGTTAATGGAAAAGAGCTGGAATGGATGACAAATAACTTATTCCATAGACAGCAATATGTATAAGTCTGTTATCATTTCTCAAATCTTCAACCTTGTTATAACAGAGTTACGCAAGGGTTGATCCTCGGACCCTTGTTTTTATCATATTTTTCAACGATTTTTTGGACAATTTACAAAAAACAGAAGCTATTATGTATGCAGATGACACAGTTATTTTCTGTGCTGGAAAGAACATCGAAATTATAGAACAAGACTTAACAGACGACCTGGAAAGAATAAAATGTTATTTTGATTCAAACTAGCTAATCGTCAACATGGACGTTAACAAAACCGAAGTGATGATGTTCGAAACAGCACAAAGGATGTCTATCTATATATCTGTGTGTATGTAATTTTGTGTCAAAAAGTGTTGTATTCGTATCAAAAAGTGTTCAATGCATATAGCAGAGCAATATACGTAAGGTAAAACAAGAAAAATAAGAACTAAGATTGCAACTAATAGTTCTTATTTTTCGTGTTTTACCTTATGTATATATATAAATAAAAAAAAATATATATATGTATGTGTGTGTTTGTGTGTTGCTGTTATTGGGTTTGTCCTCCAGGTAACCTGTAAAGATCTTTTCCAATTGAACCATTTTTTCAGTTAGAGATATTTTTGTATTTAAATGACAATTACATATGAAAATCCATTTGTTTTGCGATTGTTGCATTGGAATTCCACAAAATGAATAACAACTATGTATGTATCAGTGTATATTGAGAATAAGAATAACTGTAACTAAAGAAATTTTCCACACCTTTTTCGTAAGGAGAAAATTATTACCAATGTAATTACTACCAGTAGCTGCTCATTTATCCCCTTATTGTGATTTCCCAATGATATTTTAATTTAATTTTTATCAGCTTTAGGGAAGAGCATTACCTTCTTGACGGAGATAATAGTGTTCAGCAAGGGCTATTAAACTATTTTACTTGTATGCAGTAAAAAATTGAATTTCAAGCAGAACGTGTTTTGTTTGATCATTAGTATAAAGGCAATTTAGCAGACTCGCTCCTGTTTCTCCCATTAATTTTGGTTCTTATTTTCAGCAACGGTACACGCAAGGATCAGATGTAACAAGGTCAGAAGACTTCAAATACCTGGGATCAACAGTTAAAAAGAGAATACAAGCAGGTTTAGGTGGATGGAGGAAGGTAACAGGCATACTATGTGACAGAAAACTAACACTACAAGCTTTGGAGGAGGTATTGCTAGGTATGTATCAAATAATATAAAGTGGAAAAGGAGAGAAGACCTTGAAACTGATTCTATGGAATTTATATGTATTGAAATATTCGTAAAAGGTGGAAAAAGTTTCCTTATTTCAACTGAATACAGACCCCCGGATGAGTCAGACGATCTTCCAGAAATTTTTGTCGATTTGCTAGAACAGTTTATAATACTAGCAAATAATACATGCAACGAAATAATTCTCACGGGTGACTTGAATGTGAACTACCTAGAAAAGAAATGTCACAAAGACATTAAATTTATCTTTTCTATGAATAATTACGAAAAATTAAAAAAGACAGGATTACAAATGAATCTGCAACCCTGATAGACGTAATTTTCTCAACTGTGGATAAAAACTTTTCTGCAACAATAACTGCTCCCATGAGTCTAAACGATCATGATCTCGTCGGGCGTATTAGAAAGCTTAAAAGTCAGAAAATGAAAGCTAGAACAATTAGATGCAGAAATTATTTTCGATATAATCCCAATGACATGAAAAAGGAATTTAACGATGATGTGCTACAACTATTGTATTCTATAAATGACGTAAATCAATCCTGGGAGTTTTTGCGAGGCATATTAAATTACTGTTTCAACAAACATGCCCCAGTCATAACAAAACGTGTAAAAGGAACTTTTTGTCCTTGGTTAACAAATGACATTAAGCAAATTATGAATCGTAGAGATCGAATCTTGAGAAAATTTCGCAAATCCAAAAAGGAAGCAGACTGGCTACAATTCAAACAACTTAGAAAGGCATGTACCTACGAAATCAAAAAAGCAAAGAGTCAATATCACCAATCCTCACTTCCAAAAAACCGTCAAAATCCAAGAACATTTTGGCAGACAATAAAATCGGTATTCCCTGGAAGCAAAAGCAATAACAAAGTACCGACGGAAAGTAATTTGACGAAAGCTAACATGTTTTGCAAATATTTTTCGAAGGGTGCAAAAACCTTGAAAGAAAAAACTTTCCAGCACAAAACGTTTGTTTGTCAACCTACATCCAAAATTGAAAAACGAACAGACAAAACTTTCCAATTTACATATGTATACGCAGTGGTTGTGGGAAAACAATTAAGGAAGCTAAAACGTCATAAACCCACAGGTATCGATGGCTTACCTTTCGGTATGCTTAAAGACGTTGCACATGAACTGGCAAAACCTATTGCATGTATCATTAACCTATTACCACGTTCTTGCAAAGTACCAGCTGACTGGAAAATTGCACAGGTGATACCCTTACACAAAGTTGGTGATGCATCCGACCAAAACAACTACAAACCGATTTCCATTCTACCGGTTTTGTCGAAAATAATGGAGAAAGCGGTGCACAATCAGTTAATGAACTCTCTCGAATCAAATCATTTATTGTCAGAAAAGAAATTTGGGTACCACACCAAAAGATCAACTGAAATGGCAACAGCTCTGCTGACTGACGAAATCAGGAAATTTGCTGACAATGAGCATCTTACTGGAGCAGTCTTTCTCGATTTTTCCAAGGCTTTCGATACCTTGGACTATGCCACGCTTCTCGATAAACTGAAGTCATACGGTGTAAAAGGGATTGCTTACAACTGGTTTACCGACTATCTTTTCCAGCGTTTTCAAGTAGTAAAACTGGGACAGGAGCTATGAACACCATGCCCATTATTGTGTGGAGTACCCCAGGGGTTAATCTTGGGACCAGCAATGTTTTTGTTATTTTTTAATGATTTCGGCGACAGTCTTCAACACAGCAGAATGCTTCAATTTTCAGATGACACAGTGATATATGTATAAGCAAAAGAGGTGAATGGTATAGAATCTAAATTAAACTCCGACATTGCTAGTATTGCAGATTACCTTATGACTAACGATCTGGTCATAAAGTTGAAAGTTGGAAAAACCGAAAGAATCCTGTTCGGAACATCAAAGAAGATCTCAAATATACCACTCGGACGGAGGCAATTGAAATTATTTTGCAATAATGATTTGATCAATCACACGACGAGTTATAATTACCTTGGTACCGTCCTAGACCCGAATCTATGATTTTGATTTCCAAAATATACAACTCCCTTCCGAGTGAGATTACAAGTAGGGAATATGATTTTAAAAGTTACGTGGAATTTCACTATAAATAAAATCAAATCTACGTAAGACTTTTTTTAACTATGTCTTAGTTTTACTCTTACTTGAACTGCACTATCGGTCTATTAAATGTCTTATGTAGGTTTCGATTTTCAATATTTTAACAGTGTAAATTTGTATGATAAAACAAGTTTTAAATTTTTTAACATTTTTCATATTTTTCAAATATTTTTTATCTTGTAAAAGACACATATTGATAGCAGAAAATTTATTTTCTGAAATGTATATATCCTTTTCAAACATTAATAATAATAATAATAATAATAATAATAATAATAATTTTTTTTTTCTTCAAAAAAAAAATCTCCAGTTGGTAAACAATTTACTGGGTGTGTAAGTTCGATTTGAGTCTCGGATTATTCCCTAATCTTAGAGGTTCAAAACATCTCTCAAAATTCTGGCAGTACTTGTGATTGCTGATATTTGTATACTACCGCTTATATCAGGAAGGTCTAATTCTTTCAAATACTTTTCAAGTTCGAATGGAATCGTTCCAAGAGCCCCGACAATTATCGGGACTATTGAAGTCTCAACTTTCTGCTCTACACGAATGACACCAGCCAGGTCAATGTATTTTTGAATTTTTTCGGCATGTTTTTCTCTCACTCGATGATCTTTTGGAACAGCTATATCAATAAGAATCCATTTATTACTTGTTTTGACTACGATA
>RDPX01000383.1:464142-476168 GCA_003991215.1 Morbakka virulenta | reverse complement strand
ATGTAAAATTGTAATTCTGTCCTCTTACTGTTAGTAATATTCCATCTATATTCTCGTCTCCTTGATGTTCGTAATATTCCAATGAATGTAAAATAAAACGTTTTTATATAGTCCAAACTTTTATATACATTTGTTTTGTTATTGTTAGTCTTAGGGTTTGTATAATTTGTAACTGTCTCATATACTGTTTGTCAATTGCCTTTTGTTCAATGTAGATATTTTTGTTGAAATGTATTACCTCAAACTTCAATCACCCAAGGTCGCTGGTAGCGACTCGGTGCTTGATTTTAATTAGCAAATCCAAAGAAAACTGTATAATAATAATAATAATATTAATAACACCAAAAGTGAAGGAAAAAATTTACAAGACGGTAGTACGTCCGGCTTTACTGTATGTGCTTGAGTCAGTAGCTACAACAATGAAACATGAAGCGGAGTTGGAGGTGATAGAATTCAGAATGCTGAGGTGGGCAGCTGGAGTCACATGCCAAATCAGAAATGAATACATAGGAGGTACAGCACATGTTGGGGAATTGAGCGAGAAGCAAAGGGAGGCAATATTAGATGGTATGGGCAAGTGATCAGAAGGGAAGAGAACTATATTGGGGGGAGAATGATAGACAGGAATATGCTAGGGAGGAAGAAGAGAGGAAGACCAAAGAGACGCTACATGGATGCATTAGAAGAGAATACGAGGGGGATGGGAGTAAGAAGGGAAGACGATGCGGCCGCACAAAATGGAGGCCTATGACCCGCTGTGGCGACCACTAACAGGGAGCAGCCGAAAGATAAAGAAGAAGATTTTCAGCAACAGTACTTGGCTATAGGTTAAATTGAGTAGTTTTATCAATAAAGAAAGAAAACCTGCAAGGTTCTGTTTGCTTAAAAAGCTTCTTTGTATCCTCTTTATTTCTTGAAATGAAAGGTGCAATTTTAGGCTTTTACGAGCCATGGTACATCAGACAGTTTTCAACTAGCTGCCCTAAAATGGATTATTAAAGTCAATTAGACTTTGTCTTGTAATTCTTGTCAAACAATCAATTTTTTATGTTTGATTAAAATTCATTAAAATTGATCTTGTTGGAGAGGGGTTGAAACTATGTCCTACTGCAACTCACAAAAATGTTCTGAAGAATCCTACCTTACACCCTGTTACTAAACGAGGGTGCAATCTCAAGTACCTAGGATTTTTCATTGCTGTTGTCATCATCGTTATCATTCCTACCTTGTTGGTAAAGTTTCTGAATGAGGAAATGAAAGGAAATGCCCAGTCCACTTTGACATCATACTTGAGCCATTAAAAGCTTCTGTACCTCAGCATGGTAACAGTGATGCCATTATTTTAGGACAGAATTTAATGTTAATGGGCTTCCTTATTTCAAATTCCTTATCTGGTAGAAAACTGAATCTGCTGACCAGATGCTATATCAGTGGATATTACTATTATTTCAATTTACATCAAACATCCTAGGATGATACATGCAAAACTACAATTAAAATGTGTCATTTGTTGGGTGGGGCCCATCACATTACTATAATTTATTTTAGCTTCGCAAAGGAGGACTTTAATGAAGAAATGAAGGAAAACGTGTTAAATATAGCACTACCTAAGATAACAATCTGTAAAATGCCACTGACATCATTAGACTCACCTTGATCTATCTACTGCTTTGGAAAATGATCCGGTCATTAAAAGTGGCACTGAATCTTTCGCCTTTCGGCTTTTAGCTTAGGTTATTATACCATTAAAGCGGCAAAAGATAATTTATTTCTGTGAAAAAGCTTGTTGTAATGAAATAACTTTTAACATCAATTTCCAATCAATTGATGTTATTTTGATTAGTGATAAATGTTCAAAGAATTGTTGTGTTCTGCTTGCCTCGAAGAGATTTTCACTTTGTGTTTTGTCTCTTCTCGATGTGAAATAGTCTAACATATTCTCTGTTGTTTCCACCCATGAAAAATGGGTGTACCGGGAGTAAGTAACAAAGAATTTATAAAATTTAATTCAGCATGGAAGGAAATTGAGTTGATCACCTACCATACGTCGGTTTCACACCCAACAACACAGTATCAGGGAAAGATTTTTCCAATGGATTCCAGTTATCTTAAATCTAATGTAAATTCTTATGGAGCATATTTTTGTTGTTGGCGCCATATTTAGCTAAAAAAAAGAACAGCTGTCTTTTACCAAGCTGTTAAGAAATGCAGGGTTAAACATTATTTAGGGTTACAAAAGAGAATATTCTTAGTAATCACACCAAAGACCAACCAAAATAAATTATTACTTTGGTGATATTGTAGTTTGTTGATATCTGAGGTAAAAATGTATCTAACTAGTGTAAGGAAACCTGTAAGTTTGATTACCCTGAATTGTCGATAATGTGCCTCTCTTGAGTAAAAGTCATTCTTTTATTTAAATTCTTTTTCTATGACGAGGAACCAAATAGGACATACAGCCACTAAGTGCGTGGAAGCGTGAAAAGAAATAAAAACAACCACAACAATCCCCAACAAAACCCTCTCCTAAAACAAAACAAAAGAAAACCAAAACATTTTGTTGACATGAGGTAAGAGTTAGGTGAAAAGATGACAGTTGACCTAAGATTCAAAAAAATTCAAATTCATACTGGAGGACATATCTCATCTATGGGAGGAAAGCACTCAGAATACAATGAGTCCACACCTTAGCTGTCCGAAGAAGGTACTTAATACAAGAGGGGGGTCTCATTAACTTTTAGGTTTTTTTCCACGCCTCAGACCTTATTAAGGTCCCCAAGGTTATTAATTTTAGCAAAAAATGTCAAAGGCCGAAGTTTAGTTTTATGGATAAAGAACAGAAGACAGTACTATGTCGTGTTTTACCTAATGTCCATGCCTTACTACACTAAAGGCCATGCTTGCATGTCATAAAAAGCTATGACTTGAGGTGTGTTCTGTTCCACTCCAAATCACCAAGTCCTCTGAAGAAGACATTTTCAACAGAAAATTAATGGGTTGAAGACCATTTATGAGCCTCTAGGTGTTGAATGTGTTTTTGTTAAAGGTTTGTGTTTTTTTTTTAGCATTAAACACATCTGTCTCATGTATTAAGCACGCGTTCGTACATTCATAAGATTACAAGAAGAAACAACAACTGCAAAATAATGAAAACGTTGAAAGAAATAAATCACATGGAATGCAACAAATTGAGGTGGTAATGGTGAGGAAAGCTCATTAGTACACTCCCCGTTATAATACCTATTGAAAGGAATCAGAATACCTACACTTCGTCCATGAGATAAATGTTTAAGAATAGCAGCAAGGTTTAGAGCTATTAAGTTACATAATGTGTCTCTGAAGTCTATCAAGAACATTAAAATGAAATGAGAGCGCATCCGTCTAGATCTGACATCAGTACTCCATGCAAGGACTGGTGATCGACTTAGATAGATGTAAAAAGGCATCGGACTTAAAGTGTAGTCTGATAAAAAAACCCAAATTTTAAAAGCAGACTTACTAATAGATTTGGAATAAGAGACCCAAGAAAAGTTTGGAGAAAAGGATAAGCCAAGCAGTCCCATTAACGAGCATTCTCCACGAGGGAAAGCAACCACATCTAGGTTTATTTCAAAAAGATTTTTACAAAAATGGTGGTAAATAAGAGCCTTGCTTTTTAATGAACCAAAGAAATGCGTTTTCACCACATTGAAAGAAACCAGCTACTTTCTACTCAATTCAGAAATCTGAAGATTAAATGCTAAAAATTATGCAAGTTTGGTTTAGTCCTGCTGAGTTACCTTGTATCCAATGCCATAACACAAGGTAATTTCATCATGGAGCATATATGTCGAGGAAATAAAGCACGTTACCAAGAAGATCATTGGTGTAAAGAAGGAAGAGAGTTAGGCCAAGAATAGAGCCTTGCAGATCCCCAGCATTAATCAAATACTCAACGGATATGAGTTCAACCAGTGCGACACACATTTCATGATCTGGGAAATAGGACAGAATGATAACAGACTCTTTAACCAACACCCTAACCAGAAAGCCAAGGAACCTAGTCTACCTTAACCAATCAAAGCTGCAGTGTGCCCTTCGCAAGAGTTTTGCATAAACCTGCAGAACTGTTTTCACTTATTGCTGTCAAATCGTCATAAGGTAAGATGAAGACGATCCTTGTGTGATTAACAAGAGGTTGAATGTCAAAAGGTAGTTATCAAGGATTATATCGGTCATCTGCATCCTTGAAGACAGGAAAAAAAAGGAGCAACCTTCGAAGACGAGGAAAAAGGAATCCGATATGCAGTGACTGAAAAGTAATAATGGCAATGAAGATAGCTCAAACGCACAATTTTTTCAAGACAATTACATGAATCCAATCAAGTCCTGGGTATGACGTTAAACTGCACCCGGCAGCAGGACCCTAGTTCGGGAGTTCTGGGGTTTTGAGGAGAATGTCACTACCTCTTAACTGTTGTTGTGCTGGGTCACCCTTGGGCAAGGTGTAGCACCCAAATGCCTCCCTCACTGGGTTACGTTGTCCCAAGAGGCCACCGGCCTAGGAGTTTCGCTTTCGCTGCCTTGCGAATAGGTATTGGGTTACCAAAGGCTAGGTGCACCGCCGAGAACTGTGCTGCCGTCAGGACTTGCCAGCCGGGTTAAAGAACAGGCAAATCACAAAAATGAATCTCGACACTGATTCTCCGAACATGGCTAGGGCGTACCCCGTAAGCGACGCACAGTGTCGGCCCCCGGGCGCTGTGAATAGGGAGCAAGGGGTACCGCAAAGGCCCCGATTGCGGCTAAAGAAGCTAGGGAAGACGAAGCGAATGCGAGTGGGAACATGGAACGTTGGTAGTATGACAGGAAAAGGCCGTGAACTGGTTGACGTCATGAAAAGGCGGAAGATGGATATATTGTGTGTCCAAGAGACTAAATGGAAGGGTGACAGATCAAGGGAAATAGGAGAGGGGTTCAAGCTGATCTACTATGGTGTTGACAAGAGGAGGAATGGTGTAGGAGTAATTGTAAGTGAGGACATTAAAGCCGATGTGGTGGAGGTGAAAAGAGTAAGTGGAAGAGCTATGAGTGTTAAGATTGCCACAGAGGAAGGAATGCTCAACGTGGTAAGCGCATATGCTCCCCAGGTAGGATGCTCAGACTATGAGAAGGAGGCTTTCTGGACAGAATTTGAGGAGACTGTGAGAGGTATAACAGCTACAGAAAGGATCATTATCGGAGCAGATCTCAATGGGCATGTGGGCAGGAACGGAACAGGCTTCAGAAGGCACCACGGGGGGCAAGGATACGGAAGTCGGAACACCGAAGGAAGGAGGATATTGGAATCCGCTGAGTCGCTGGACCTTTTCTTTGCAAACACTGGGTTTGAGAAAAGAGAAGAGCACAGAATTACATATTGCAGTGGAGGGAACAGCAGCCAGATCGACTATCTCGCAGTCAGATGTAGGGACAGAAAGGAGGTTTGCGACTGCAAGGTGATACCTGGAGAGCCTGTAGTAGGCCAGCACCGCCTTGTAGTCATGGACCTGAAGATACGCAGGAAGAGGAAGAAGCAAGTGAGGAGACCAGGCAGGTTGAAGGTTTGGAAGTTGAGGGAAGCAGCAACTGCGGAAGAATTCAAAACTGCGGTGCTTCAGAGGAAAGGTCAGGGAGGAGCGAACAGCGGGGAAGAAGAATGGAGGAAGATGAAGTCCATCCTGGTGCAGGAGGCTACTAGGGTATGTGGAAGGAAGAAATGCACGAAGCCGACAGTTCGGGATACGTGGTGGTGGACAGATTCGGTGCAGGAGGCAATTGAAAAGAAGAAGGAGGCTTATAAAGCAATGAGAAGATCCCAAACGGCGGCCTCTGTAGAGACATACAAAGTGTGCAAAAGGGAAGCCAAGAGGGTTGTGGCGCGAGCGAAAGCAGAGAGCTGCAAGGACTGGTATGCAGAACTGGAGACAGTAGAAGGGCAGAAGAAGGTGTTCCGAATTGCAAAAGCACGCGAAAGAGCAAAGGGCGACACAGGGGATGTTACCCTGATTAAGGACAAGGATGGAAACATGCTCTCGGAAGATTCCGCGATCAAAGGGAGGTGGCAGGAATACTTCCAGGAGTTACTGAACACGGAAAATGACAGGGAAGAATTGGAAGAAGTGGCTGTAGTGGAAGGTCCAGAACCCCAGATCACAGCAGAGGAAGTAAGAAGGGCATTGAGTAGGATGAAGGAGGGAAAAGCTGTGGGCCCAAGCGAAGTGTCAGCTGAGATGTTCAAGGCATTGGGCGAGGAAGGGATACAGTGGCTTACAGAGCTCTTCAACATGCTTCTCACAGAAGATGCCATACCTGAGGACTGGTGTCAAAGTTGGCTGATCCCGATATACAAGCAGAAAGGGGACATCCTGGAATGCAACAACTACAGAGGAATAAAGCTGCTTGAACACGCAATGAAAGTATATGAGAGAGTTATTGATAATAGGCTGAGAAGTAAGGTAGTTATTGATGAAATGCAGTTCGGGTTCATGCCAGGGAAAGGAACGACAGATGCCATATACATCATGAGGCAGAAGCTGGAGAAGGCACTTGAAGGGAACGAGGCCACCTACCTCTGCTTTGTCGACCTGGAGAAGGCCTACGATAGAGTACCGAGAGAGGTGATTAGCTGGTGTTTGCGAAAGAGAGGCGTGACAGAGAAGATGGTTCGCGTGGTCAAAAGCCTGTACCACAACTGTACAACATCCGTACAGTACGCGGGCGAAAACACGCAGCCTTTCCAGATAGGCGTAGGGCTCCACCAAGGATCAGCCCTGAGTCCTTTCCTGTTTGCCCTGGTCATGGATACTGTGAGTACGACGGCAAGATGCGGCATTCCGGAGGAGCTTTTGTATGCGGATGATCTGGTGGTAACAGCCAAGAGCAAGGAAGAGCTGGAGCGAAGGGTACAGTTGTGGCAGAGAGAGCTGGAGAGCAAGGGACTGCGAGTTAACAGTAAGAAGACAGAGGTCATGGTGTCCAGAAAGGAAAGAGAAGATGTGAGCATCAGAGATACCAAAAACGAGGAAATAAGCCAAGTGAGCCAATTTTGTTATCTAGGCTCAGTGCTGTCAGAACATGGTGGGTGCCGGGAGGATGTAAGCGGAAGGATTAATAAAGCATGGAAGAAGTGGAGGGAAGTCAGTGGGGTTGTCTGTGACAAACAGAGGCTCAGATTGGGAGATGTGATCAAGGAAGACATGAGGAAAGTAGGAGCGAAGCCAGAGGACTGCATAGACCGCCAAAAGTGGCGGAGACAGTGTCGAGCGGCCGACCCGTCCTAGTGATGGAACAAGACCGCAAGGAAAAGAAGACATGAATCCAATCAAGACCAGAGGCTTTAGATTTATCAATTTCAACAACCTTGGATTTATAATACCAGAATCCAAAATCTGAAAAATCTCCTAAGATAACTTCGGCGAAGAAACACAATTTGCAGAATTGAAGAAAATAATTTAGCAAAGAGGCCGGCCTTTTCCACGGAGGACCTAAAAACAGAAAATCTTCAAAGCGTGGAGAAATAATTGGTTTGCCAGAATGCAAGACACTATCGTCAATTTTTCAGAAACTAGGACGTAAAAGCTTTTTGACAGAAATAGATTCACAAACTCGCTCAGTATAGCAAAATTTAGCACCAGAAGAAGAGCCTTTAGAAAGCACCGCTAACCCGTTTAAAAGAAACACGATATTTATCAGTTCAATTACGTTGAAACTGAATACAGAGATGATTGTGATGAACAATGGCAGAAGAACAGTAACCATTGAACGAAGGGGGAGAATGGGTTTTTTCCTGGATAAAAACGATTCAATGCCAGCCTAAATCCATTCTATGAATTGAGAACCAGAGTCAGAGCCGATTTGCTAAAGGCTGAGACCCAAGGAATATTAGTAAGAAATTGTGGAAAACCATCCCAATTACCCTGACCAAATTTAATAGTTTTACGTTGATGTGGCTTGTCAACAAGAATTTAAACAGTTGCCTTGACCTCTACGGTGACAACAACATGATGAAAAGATCTGAAAGGAGGTAGAGATGAAACTCTACAACGTTCAGGAACAGAAGTCAAAAACAGATCTAAAAGAATGGTTGTCGTATGTCTGAATCAGAAAACCTTGTAGTAAAATCAAGAAGCTGTGCAAGATGATAAGCAATATCAAAGTTGTGAGTAACTTCTCCAGGGATTTCAGTCTTATTAGAATGAGTCAGCCAGGTCAAGTGATGACCATGAAAGTCACCAAAGTGAAAGACGTTTGCAGAGTGATGCTTGTCTGGAGCCTTATCAGTCGAATCTGATGCGGTTTCAATAACTGAGAAACTATCGAAAGAGGGAGATCGATAGGAAATTAAGTAACAAGTGGCATGAAGCACAGATATTCTAAAACAAGTGAATGGCTTATCGGCAGATTCAAGTTCTTGTGTCCCAAAAGCCGGAGGATTCTGTGGAACATGGACAGCAAGACAACGAAGATCAGTTGCATTGTCTAGTTGAAGCAAAGGTAAATTGCCGTCGACATGACGAGCCCTTTTACTAATACTGCTACCCCGGTTTCTCTCATTAAGTATAAGAATGTGAATTGAATCGGAATGAAGACCTCTGGCATTATTAGAACCTAAAGAGAGTATTTTAGAGTACTGTATGTGTAGAGCCGGTACTACCGTATCTCGTGTTTATGAGGAGTCAGTGGAGTCCGGAGAAGCTTCGCAGACCCTAACCATTGGCGGTTTCCTGGGGAATGGGTGCCATTCCTTAATTAGTACTGTCATAAAAAAAATTAAACATAAAAAGGCCCTCTACCTGGTATATAGAAGTCTGGGGGGGCAAACCTAATACGCGTAGCATTTGTTGGAGAGCTGATTTCAATAATTTAACATGAGTAAAACAAAAAAACAACAACATACGATATATTAAAGTTTTGTCTTTTTTGACTTCACAGTAATGTAGATACTGACAAACAGTTAAATACAGAAGTATTTGCGTAATAGACTTTAAAACTGTGACCTACGGAGTTTTATTTGAATTCAATCCGATTAAAAATATTTACCTTTCCATTGGTTAAATATAAGAACCACCGCGGCTCTCTGCCGACCATCCTCCTGGGCAGTATGTATTGCAAAAACCTGAATTTATTGTTTTATAGAATACCATCAACATTATAACAGGATTACCGCGTTACAAGGGAGATGTCCGGGCAGAGAACTTTAATTTTTAAGCCAAATGCTGGCAACTCAAAATATTAAAAGAGCAAATTAGTGGTGAAGTCCGATTTATTCCAAAATGGCATATTTTTTGGAAGATTTCTGTTCGTCATTAAATACTCAACTTTATAAGTTATAAAAAACAGTAGGATAAATGGTTAGGGTGTTTTATCTGGTGAAATTCTTTTTTTGTTTTTCACATTCTGTTGCTTTTTCATGCTGCAGTAGATTACAATAGTACAAGTACACCTCAAGTTAAAATACGATAAAATCGGACCTTGTCTACAGTGACATTAGTATGGGGTTATTTAGAAAATATATTATTTGTTTTTAATAATTTCATAGCACTGTGCAATGATCAACAAAATAAGCTACATTTCTTGTTTTAAAAATTGACCGTTACAATGTTTGTTTTGCATTAAAAGTGCCTTTAAGATTGCACAAATTAAAAGAAGAAACTTTAGTCAACGGAATTCGTCATCAGCATGCCTCAAATAAATACGGCAAACCCCAAATAACTCGAATCCTTAGAACATTAGTTACACAAATTCCACTGTATATTCTAAATCCTGAAACAAATCTTGCACTTTTCAATTTCCTCTTTATTTCAGCATTATTAAAATAATACGCGTTTGTTACATCACTGCAATTCCAAACCTGAAGCTCAACAATGCTAAGTCAATTAAAGCCTTTACTACAGCCAGTAAGCTTTAATGATCTATATCCAGTCACTGATATGTCAGTATGACCTCAAACAAATAAATACGCCCTAAATATTCAAACAAATTAATCTTTATATTCTCCAATTTCTCTTGTAGTTTCAGTATCATTAAAAGAATCAGCGTTCGTTACATCACTGCCATTACAAACATGAAGTTCCGCAACGCCACGTCGGTTAAAACCTTTGCCACAACCTGTACATCGATAAGGCCTGTATCCAGTATGAACTCTTGTGTGCTCAACCAAATGGTGCTTTAATCGAAATCTGTTAGAGCAAACAGTACATTTAAATGGTCTATCGCTCGAATGGATTGCCATGTGTTTTCTTAATTTGAACGCCTTATCAAAACAACGCCCACATTCCCCACAAACATGGTATTTTTTCATGGGCGACTCTCTGGTGTCCTGCAATACAAGTGGTGGCGCATTCTCTTTCCTATTTACCTTTATACAATTCGTACCAGTCTCATTCGGAACAAAATTTTTCATATTAGCCGGTTCATGGGTTGTTGGAAGTTTCTCTGATTCAGTTTCCTCGTTTTTAATATTTGAAAAAGTTAAGTCTGGCGTATTGCTACTACTACTTGATTCAGTCCTCTCAATGCAAGTATTGCTCTTTGAATTCTCTTGGAAATCCTGCTTATTTGGAATTGTATTAAAGTTTTGCTTTTGGCTCTCAGGATGCTGAATAAGGCTTTCTGGATTTTCATGTGGTATGCAGCGTTCCTCGGATACCGGTGGTTCTCTTAGCGGCTGAGAAACAACAATCACATTGTTTCGAAAGTTAGGTGTGTCAGAATTTTCCAAACGTCGAGAGCTGCAGCGAAAATCCTTTGTAAAACTCGGAGATGTTTCTTTAAAGCACTCTAAAAAAATCCCAGAGAATAACACAAATCATTGAAAATATCTGTGAACAGGTGATTGCACTAATTTTAAATGCATATGTAGACTACTGGCTCATTAATGTGACTACTTCATTCAATTTGAAGTATAAAATCTGACCATTTAGCACTTTACCACATACATGGGTACAGAAATACACAAATATACAGAACTAATTTGCACCTATTACTATATTGACGCAACTAAAAGTTAACTTGACTCAAACAGAGTTTTCTAAACAAGTTTTGTTTAAATATTGCTGACACCATATTCTTGCCGACAGGATTGGCTTTATGTTGGTAAAACGAAACATGTCAGCATCTATCACCTACCTATGCGTGCTGTAACTTGGTGGCGTGCTTTTTTTTCAAGGGCAGGAGGAACTATACATCAGGACAAATGTTTTTCAGCTGCCGACCTTAAAATCTGAAAATTCATAAACATCTGAAATATGAAACTCTATCTAAATATACAGCCTCCGATTACCAGCTATACGTTACTCACCTCTTTAAATACTATTCATTTCTTTTTTAACCCTTCCCTATCACCCAGCTACCAACCTTACACGCGGAGAAAAAAACCCAAACTCTTTGTAGGGCATCTAGCAAGTTGTAAAACCAAAACAATATCTCTAAAAAAATCCACATTATTTGGAAAAGAGTAAATGTGATGGAATTACCAAAAAAGACCCAGCTAAAGTTAGTGCAGTGGTTTAATAAAAAAAAAAGAGAAGCTCTTTAGGTACTTAGGAAGAACGATGAGCGTAAAGCCACAGACGAAAAGAAAGAAAGAAATGCAAAGAGCGTAATAAACGAATTTGTAAGAAAAGATATGAAAAGTGGAATAACAGGGCAGAAACGGGATAAAATTAAACAACTTCTCTTACGTTAACGGTTCTAATGATGCTCTGGCAAAGGATGAATAAAAATATATATGGCGAGCCACTTTCTTGTGTACAGTACAGTACAGTACAGTACAGTACAGTACAGTACAGTACAGCGCAGTACAGTACAGTACAGCGCAGTACAGTACAGTGTAGTACAGTGCAGTGCAGTACAGTACAATGCAGTGCAGTGCAGTACAGTACAATGCAGTGCAGTACTGTGCAGTACAGTACAGTGCAGTAAAGGTACAGTACAGCACAGTGCAATAAAGTACAATACAGTACAATACAGTACAATACAGTTCAGTTCAGTACAGTACAGTACAG
>RDPX01000383.1:425630-452206 GCA_003991215.1 Morbakka virulenta | reverse complement strand
AATGAACTCAGAAGGAGATTAAATCTGTACAGTATTGACAGCTGTATGCAGAATAGGAGGCTTCATTGGTTTGGTCATGTGGAGACAATGGACAAGAATGCTTGGGCAAGTACATGCAGAACAATCAATGTGACAGGAACCACTGACAGAGGAAGACTGAAGAAATCATCGGAGGAAGTGATAAGGATGGATCTCAAAAAAAATGGTGTCAGCAGAGACCTGGTGAAGGATAGGATAACTTGGAAGTCAATTTCAAGAAAGCGTCCAACACATGCTAGCATGTAAAACAGACTTTAAACCGAATATGATGATGATGATGATATTTTATGCAACTGTTGGGTACTTTTTCCTTTTTGCATTGTGACAAGTGTTTGCATAGTGCAGTGCTGTATCAGAAATGTCCATTCAATGTGATATTTGTGCAGGTGACTTCTCTTTATTTGCTTCTAATATATGGCATGTCTTGAAAAGGTAAATGGTGTCTGTCAAGATTCACACAGTCATTACCATACATATGCACAAAATACAAACAATATCAATAAAAAGTATGCAAATCTTTATAGATTTTATTTAGAATTCATTCTTGCACTGCAAGAAAAAAAATAGGAAAAACAAGACAGTGAGTAAGTAATGTGAACACATTTTACATAGCCAACAAAACATCTTGTTACCATGAAACCTGCCCATACTAGTCTTGGATATGGCTAAAAAACGGTTTTTAAAAATCACATCCCTTGTGCAAGTGTGTTTGTAGTGATGATGATCACATGTATCATTAAATTGTCTCTTTAATTGTTCGAACATAATTCTACCAATCTCAGGATCAAGGTGTACCACAAAATCACACATTAATCAACAAGGATGCGAGGTTGAAATATTAATTATTTGAACATGGGTATGATTAGAATACTCTGATCATATGAAAATAAACTTTATGAAAACAATGATGCTGCTGACCAGGATAAATATAGAAGGTCTATGATATTAGAATGTTTGTTGTATATCAATTTAGAGTCAAACTTTTAACCTTATCCGAGTAGTTATATCCAACAGAAAATACGATCCAATTGAACAACATACCTTGCTTGCTTTATCTAATAATTCTGATTCTGAAATCTTGTGTTCTGGGAGAATATATGCCATTCCCCTATCCAATATAAGTAAGACAATATTTACAAACTAGAGACATACACCTTAATGTTGAAAGATATATACCTATATACTCAGGGTATGACTTTCAAAACCAGTTTACAATGCAACTACCATTACAAATCTACAAATCTACATCTATGGAAAATTGCATTGGGGAAAACTGATCTCTGGTAATCAGTAGCTTGGTCCAAATTACTATTCTAAGCTTGGTTTTAACTCGGAAAGTCTTCCAAATTAAAATTTTTCCAGGTTTTTTTGGTTGGCCTGATCACTGTGTTACCTTACTCTCTACTCAGACCAGAGTCTGGGAATCAACCAAAAAACAGTTCACAGTTAAATCAGTGAGCTTTCCTACAGATAAAAGGGCTTGCCAACTGGATGTTCTTTTGTAAAGTGTGGTAATGTGGATAAATCCACATTATCAACCTGAGGTAACATTAACACATTAACCTGAGGTAATGTGGATAAATCAACATTATCATAGGTTGATGGAATTCTTTGTTATACATTATCACACAATTACTATTAAACACTATGATCATATAACTAAGATCTGTAAATAATACATTAATATTTTGGCTCTAAAATTTTCATTAGGCATCTGCCAAGGCAGATTTAGTGTGTAATAATTTATGAATTTTCTTTTATAAGTGTATTATTCTCAAAAAATCTTACATATCTTACAGTACACTAGTTAAAATAGTAAACAAATGCACATGCCTCATAGATATACTAGAGATAAACTACTGTCCATATATATATACATAAATTTATATATATACACATATATATACATATATACACTAAAGCTGTAGAACTGCTTTACTTTAAGCTATACATTCTTGTATTTGGTTATCAGTTGTACAGTCTTTAATGCATAAATGCAGAGTGTGATAAATAATAAAACAGTAAGGAGAAGAGTCAAAAGGCTACACTTGCTAAGTGTGATTAAAAAACAGGCTGGTCAAGAAGGAAAGTGTAGTTGTTTGACTCTTTTCTTCCTTTTCTTCTTACTGGATTATATATATATATATATATATATATATATATATATATATATAGTAAAGCAGCTCTACAAGTTTAGTGTACCAAACAAAAGAAAGATAACAATGTTGCTATGGTTACTTTTTTACTTCGGTTAGTCAAATATACTTCAAAGGGGAGATTAAAAAAAGTAGTTATGTATGTATGTATGTATGTATGTATGTATGTATGTATGTATGTATGTATGTATGTATGTATGTATGTATGTATGTATGTATGTATGTATGTATGTATGTATGTATGTATGTATGTATGTATGTATGTATGTATGTATGTATGTATGTATGTATGTATGTATGTATGTATGTATGTATGTATGTATGTATGTATGTATGTATGTATGTATGTATGTATGTATGTATGTATGTATGTATGTATGTATGTATGTATGTATGTATGTATGTATGTATGTATGTATGTATGTATGTATGTATGTATGTATGTATGTATGTATGTATGTATGTATGTATGTATGTATGTATGTATGTATGTATGTATGTATGTATGTATGTATGTATGTATGTATGTATGTATGTATGTATGTATGTATGTATGTATGTATGTATGTATGTATGTATGTATGTATGTATGTATGTATGTATGTATGTATGTATGTATGTATGTATGTATGTATGTATGTATGTATGTATGTATGTATGTATGTATGTATGTATGTATGTATGTATGTATGTATGTATTATATAATCATGTATGTATGTATGTATTTATGTATGTATGTATATATAGCATACATACACAATACAACCATCAAACTATAAATTTGCTGCCATTTATCACTCTTTAGTAGTTGATTCCTGTTAAGAATAAGGGGAGAACATAAGCTCATTAAGAAGAACAACCTAACAATTTTTTACTCAAAGAGCAATTACTCGATGACAGTTGTTGATTGGCCTTCTTGCCTGTAATGATGCTCTGTGACCCTCAGAAGCTTCCAACCCAAAATAACAAGGTGATACGTTAAAGATCTCATACAGCCACTGAGAGTTGTGCTGGGCTACGATATAGGAAAGAAATATATTTTACCAAACAAATATCGATTTATGTATTTTTTGCAAGGCTAAGTGAATTGTTCTGGGTTTCTTAATTTCACCAACAGATTAGCCGCAAGGTCTTCCCAGGGAAATAATGGCATTAAATACCAAAAAACACTAGTTAAAATAGTAAACAAATGCACATGCCTCATAGATATACTAGAGATAAACTACTGTCCATATATATATACATAAATTTATATATATACACATATATATACATATATACACTAAAGCTGTAGAACTGCTTTACTTTAAGCTATACATTCTTGTATTTGGTTATCAGTTGTACAGTCTTTAATGCATAAATGCAGAGTGTGATAAATAATAAAACAGTAAGGAGAAGAGTCAAAAGGCTACACTTGCTAAGTGTGATTAAAAAACAGGCTGGTCAAGAAGGAAAGTGTAGTTGTTTGACTCTTTTCTTCCTTTTCTTCTTACTGGATTATATATATATATATATATATATATATATATATATATATAGTAAAGCAGCTCTACAAGTTTAGTGTACCAAACAAAAGAAAGATAACAATGTTGCTATGGTTACTTTTTTACTTCGGTTAGTCAAATATACTTCAAAGGGGAGATTAAAAAAAGTAGTTATGTATGTATGTATGTATGTATGTATGTATGTATGTATGTGTGTATGTATATATTCATGTATGTATGTATTTATGTATGTATGTTTGTATGTATGTTTGTATGTATATATGTATGTGTGCATGTATATATGTATGTATTTATGTGTGTGTATGTATATATTCATGTATGTATTTATGTATGTATGTATTTATGTATGTATATATATATGTATGTATGTATTTATGTATGTATGTATATTTGTATGTATATATGTATGTGTGCATGTATATATGTATGTATGTATTTATGTATGTATGTATGTATTTATGTATGTATGTATATATGTATGTATGTATGTATGTATGTATGTATTATATAATCATGTATGTATGTATGTATTTATGTATGTATGTATATATAGCATACATACACAATACAACCATCAAACTATAAATTTGCTGCCATTTATCACTCTTTAGTAGTTGATTCCTGTTAAGAATAAGGGGAGAACATAAGCTCATTAAGAAGAACAACCTAACAATTTTTTACTCAAAGAGCAATTACTCGATGACAGTTGTTGATTGGCCTTCTTGCCTGTAATGATGCTCTGTGACCCTCAGAAGCTTCCAACCCAAAATAACAAGGTGATACGTTAAAGATCTCATACAGCCACTGAGAGTTGTGCTGGGCTACGATATAGGAAAGAAATATATTTTACCAAACAAATATCGATTTATGTATTTTTTGCAAGGCTAAGTGAATTGTTCTGGGTTTCTTAATTTCACCAACAGATTAGCCGCAAGGTCTTCCCAGGGAAATAATGGCATTAAATACCAAAAAGCAAATAATTTTAAAACAAAAATTGTAATAAACACTTATACTTACAGAAATTCTTGTCCTAGGTGTATCTGGACACTTCAATAACAATAAATGTTCTTAATTTCTTCAGCAGGAGCCACATTGAATTTCTGTAAATTGGGCAAAACAACAAAGTTGAAGACTAAGTCTCACTGTACAAACGAGGCTGTAAACCCAGCAATATCTGTTACATGATGGTTTGCGACAGACATTTTTCTCGCATTTATGAAATTAAAGTAACTGTGAGAACTGTGCAGAATCACAATACGTGATGTGAAACACAACAGAGAGAGAGAGAGAGAGAGAGAGAGAGAGAGAGGGAGTCTTTAATTGGATTGTGCCATTCTTTCCACAGGTTGGTTTTTTGGTTTGAGGATATCTCATTCCAGTCTACACCTCCAGGGCTGAGCCTTTTACCGAAAACCCTAGCTTTTTCCAACAAAAGAAGTTCTAACCTTATAATTTCAAAAAAAAGGTTGGGGGGGTGGGGGGGAAAGAAAAATTATGAATGAATAGCCATGCAGGTGGCTATGGAAACTACAGGTATTGTTTCAAATCCAGTTTAATGTAATTTATATTTCTCGTTANAGAAAGAGAGAGAGAGAGAGAGAGAGAAAGAGAGAGAGAGAGAGGGAGAGAGAGAGAGAGAGAGAGAGAGAGAGAGAGAGAGAGAGAGAGAGAGATTGATTGATTGATTGATTAGGGTGGGAATAAAATTGATTTAGGAAATGAAACAATTACCCAAACAAATGAGACAGAGATAGGAGAAGAGGAAAACGACATCAATCAGGAACAAAAACAAACCATAGATAAGCTGAGCGGAATTCTGAGAGAAGGAAAAGTTTGTGATGACATGTCCTTCAAAAAAGTCGATAAGAAATCCCTTAACAAACAAAACGAGAAGGTAAATGAAGCTACCGTGTAAGGCCACTGAGACGAGAGATTACATTTCAGTTAGAAAAGAAAAACACCGTACAACATGACTGAAAACTTTATCCAGCCCTACACGAGAGCAGTAAATGACGGGTGCCGTAAGTTCGTATGTCTTGGATTTTATGTCGTTTTGCGTGCTTTCTGTCCCACTTTTTCTTGATCGGTTTCTTCATCTCCGGTCGTTCATAGATGGGAAGCTGTGAAAGACAAAAATGGGACCACTGTTTACCAGGGACACCATCAATGAAAGACACAGTAAGTGACGGGTGCTATGCCCGGAATTTCAAGACATTATCATAACAGGGTCACCCTAACCATACAACTTTAAAAATGCACAATATGGTTGAAACAAGATTATATAAGGAATGTAAGACAAAGCTTCAAAGACTCTGGATTGCTATCACCGTCCCGTCAACCATGACTTACCTTTTCAGGAAACCATTTAAGAGGCTTACCTGATGCGTATTTTAGATACATGTGAATGGCTGTTACCTTAAAACCATGGTTGATGTACCATTTTAACATGGGTGAGTATAACAATATTTCATAAGCATTTGTTCCACCTCGCAGTTTTCTACATCCTTTTATAGTCTTAGAACCTGTGGCCATTTGGTATATTTTTATGTGCGCATGAACTAGGTTTTCTTGAACGCTATTAGCTACTAACATAGGTGAGAATTCGCTAAACTTTTCTTTAAGCTCATCAGGTACATAAATATCGACTTGAAAATATAAAAATAACATCTTCAAGAATATCTTGACATATAATTGTAACAAGTTCAGGGTTAGTAGGTTGTTTTATTTCAACTAACTATTCTTTACCGTAAGGCATTTCTGGACCAGAGCAATATAGACACAAGATGTTTGCATCAAATCCTGCCACAGACTGACATGTTTTTGGGTCTTTATATTTATGTGGTCTTATTTTAGTCATATATTTTTCAGCATATCGCAAAATGCAAAGGTAGGACCACCAAACATGCCCGTCTTTAACAAATCATACGATATATTCTATTGGCAGATGGTGCGTTCTTGTTTTATATTTTTACAATCTCTGCAAGCCTTTTAATTACAAGATTACAAGCATCAGCACATTTGTGAATACATTGTTAGCCAAGAACATATAAATCGGGGTCAGCCTTACCCTGCATATCTAAAGCTTTGTTCAAAACATAAATCATCGGGACGCCTGGGATAGACACAGCATCTTTCAACATACCGATTTGGTCTGACTAATATTGTTTCCTGGTTTTCTCAAGGCCTTCTACAAAAGGAATGACATCAGTCATATTATATTCTCGTAACCAATCTATCATTGTAGATTCAATCTTATATAATTCAGTTTTTAAATGTTTACATTCCTGAGGGGTTACAGTTAATTTCCTCTGAAGGGTTGAATAAAAATCTTTATACTCCAAAGGTCCAACATGTGACAATTTTTCATAACTATCCATCCGTTCATCACGAAAAATCAACTTTTGCTTTACACCACCTATCTAAAGATAGCCTTAGAGCTTTTAACATCCAAAAATTTTAGTGTCTGTCGTCAGAAACATGTAAATGCTCTCCTTTTTTTGAACAGATATACTAACCTTGTTTTTCAATCAGATGTTTAACAAAGTATTCTTTAATAATTGTTACTATCGTATTTACCTTAATTGAATCTTAAAACAGATACTTGAAAATACTATTTCGTCCATGCTTCTTTTACATTTTTTAATATGGTTTCGTCATCAAGCAAGGGATACATTTCTCAAACCTTTCGGACAATCTTTTCAGCTGGTGTCTCTGAATAATTGACAAAGCCCATAATGAGCCCATCTGGGTTGTGATTTTTCAACAAGGCTAGATTGTTTGTGAGGTTATCATTCAAAGTTAAGCTAACAGGGATGCGAGAAGAATAAAAAGTTAAATCGTCCGTCTTTTGTTGTTTAGTTTTTAAAATAGCTTCAAAATTGTTCACAATAAAGTAAAGGTATAGATTGAACTTCTTTTCAAGCTTTTTATCGATCAATTTTGGTTTTGAAAACTCCCATACTGAAAAAATTTTATAAGCTGGATCTTTAATCTTTTCTTCCACAGCTAGTGTTTTTTGAGATCTTAAACCATCTCTCTCTGGTTTTTTTTTAAACTAAACAAGGACAGCCATGCCATTAACAACCGTCAAATTAATAGATAGTCCTACTTTCAGCTTCGTAGCTATCAAGTAAAATCTCCTTTTTGTCTATCATTACACATTGTTCATCACCATGCACACATAAAGAATAATGAATGTTCGTACCTGCTGACTGCTTTTCAAACCACCTTCATCCAGTATAAATAAATTGAGTATTATCCCCCAAAATTAGCTATTTGGAACTGTTTATGACGTGTTTAAATTTTTCACCCATACAAATCAACTTTGTCTCTCCTCCACAACAAAGGTTTTTAGTCATGTGCTTGTTACAATGTTTATGTCTTGTAAACCTTTGTTTGCATCTTTTACATTCCCAAATATTGGTCAGAAGTTTGAAATCCTTAATATAGAAACAGTGACCTTTAAATAATCCAATATTGACAGAAGAGAGAGCTTTTTCAGAACTGGTTGTTCCCAGAGACTAATTTCTAAATTTTCTAGTCTTTTGGCTCCTACAATCGCATGTTTACGTGTAACTTTTCAGCAATACCTTCAAAATTTATTAATTTAGTGGCCCCTACATCTTCCACCTTTAAAGTAGGAACCTCAAAAAATCATCTAGCTAATTCTAAAGCCTCTCTTGTAGTGCCTTCAGTAGGTCTTTTACTGTTCCTTTGATGTCTGCGAAAGATAGCTAGATACCTCCAAACACATAGATTGTCATTGTTATCATCGATAGCGTGGAAACACTTCTTCTTTCGTAACCAGTTGAAAAAGGGGCCACATGTCATGCGAGGTTCTTTACTATGAATAACTTTGATATAGATTTGAGTGAATTGAGCTCGTCCTTGGTAAATAACAAAGGTTGAGACTTTGTGCGACAGAGGTAACTGGGATTTACTCTACGTACCTGAATCGTCGAAATCTAATGTTCTGACTTCTCACTCGTTGATGCATTTCTTAATTCCACCCACCTCTATGTAGGTTTTATCATTTGGTAAAGTCTTTTGATAGTTAACAATATTTCCATGGCCTCTATTTATTTTAGCTGCGAAACCGTAAACAAGTTTAGAATGCATTTCTATGCCCTGTTTGATTTCTTTGAAAATCCTTTTAAACAAATTACGGTTAAGCAAACCTGTAACTTTATAACGATTACTCTGAGATGGTCTTTAAACAATGCAATCTTTATCTGCTCTTTAAACTCATGTTTTACAGATTGTCCCATATCAAATGTTTCTTTTTAAGATTTTGGTATGGGATTACTATTAAGTTTATTAGTTCATCTAAATTTTTGTATATATAATCTTTGTTGTCCAAGACCTTACGTCAAGCCCAGTCAAATGTTTGCTTTACCTTTTCTAGTTTAGGTTTTGCGTATGTATTGATAGCAATCTTAAGCGTGGTCTCAAATGGATCAGGGCGGAGACAAGCCTTGCTTAATGCTGATACAGGTCTCGGTGCAGGTACATATATTGTCACTGGTACAAGTCTTGGTGCTGGTACCGGCCTTGGAGCAGGTATCGGTGCTGGTACAGATCTTGCGGTGCAATACACATGGTGCATCTAATAAGTCTGTCAACTCAGGTTTTCTTGAATATGACGATGCTCTTGTGAGCGGGCAAGCTCTTTCAATTCTCTCACTGTTTTTTGATGTAATGACATATCTTTTTAATAAGAGAAAGAAAATATTCTAAGTCATTTCAGTTTTTTCATTTTTATAACCAGAGAAAGGTTAACTGGCAGTTACTTTTCTTTTTTTCTATGGTGGTAGTCGCGCTGATATTTCCTACAATAGTCTTTCTTTTTTGCTATCCATTTCAGTTGGTAACCATACATGGTTTTTTGAATTTCCTTATCAAGGACTTGACTCAGGTCGACATCGTTTTTTGTAACATATCAATCAACTGTGCCCGATTAATTTTCTGACAATACCTAATACCCCGTTCACGGGCTATAGGGATCACATCTAAACGTTTCATTTTCTCATATTCAACAGACATTTCTTTTTTAATATACATATACTGTTTTCTTCAAATCATTTTCAGTCTGGTACAATGCCATAGTCACTCACCTTTTTCAAACCTAATCCCGAAATCAAATTATTAAAACTACAGCAGGTATTTTTTATCCAAACATTTTGGTTTTCCATTGTTTAAACTCCTGCATGTCAAACATACCTTTTCTTAAGAGTTCATCGGCGATTGCTACTATCTTATTTTCAGTTGTTCTATTTCCAGTTTGATACTCAGCAACCAATAACGTTAAGCGATTGACAAATTTATTAGGATCAGAGCTCAGATAAACAACACCGCTACCATTTTTTGATTTCCTCTGTTGATCTTAAAAAAGGTTTCACTTACGACCACCTTTTGCCTTTGCTAGAATTTGGAGTTCTGCCTCGTGAATCATAATTCTGAAAGAGTGCATTAGTGCCATAAAGAATCTGTTTGTAATTAAACATACCATCATCATCGTAACCAACAGACTCCTTTTTAATCAATAACCATAATCCCTTTGATCCATGATATCAAAGGTTAGAGATTATTATGTCATCACCTTTAATTTCCATCGATTTATTACCAACCCAAAAAGTATCATCTGTTTCATAGATGCCGAACAGGGTATCAGATTCTCCCATTTTACTTGACGATTTTCGCAAATTATCAGCGCCCACATGTCCAATAACTTTTGATTTGGGCTTCGAAAGGAGTCAGCGCTGGTTGTGATGCACTGACTCCTTCCGAATGTGTTCACCCCAATCTCTTCATTCAAATTTTCCAGCTCACGTCTAATGGGCGGTAAATTCCTTCGAATCTCTTCAGTAGCTCTATGGTTCTATTGAACAGTAGGTTCAAATAATCTTTGATGTTCTTCAGTTTTAGCCAAATTACCCAATTTTGTATTCAGATTTCATTGCTTGATATTGTTTTTGCTTTTAATGAATTCTTTCATAATCTCATCTCTTTTGGATGAAGCTTTAATGTTAATAAACGACATGTTTTCTAGACGAAAGATACTATGCTCAACACCCAACGGTCCAACGTCCAACGGTTCAACGCCTGACTGTCCAACACTCAACTCCCAACCCTTAAAAGAATAACCTAAAAGGCGTTCTATGCGTTAAATTTAGGCGTTTGTAAAAATGAGTTCATTCGTTGGGTAGGTAAAACATTTTAAGTTACTTCTATATTTACCTTCATATTTCCCACTTAATAAATCAATAGTAGCAAACCCGTGTTTCTTTTACCAGCCCGTTTTACAAAAGCCCTTGAACTCATACAAAGACATATCTGCTGATGCATGGTCCTTGTGGATATGACTGAGGTATTCATCATCTTCTGGAAACAGTACAATGAAGTTGGCGTTGTCTCGAACAGTCCTTGGTAATAGAAAATTATTTTGACTGATGTAGAAACTATCGCATGAACTGTGTCTACCTCTAGTATAATATGCCTCTGCTTTACTCTGCTTTTCCGAAATGCAGTCATGGAACATCATCAACCTTTTATGTGTTTTTTCTAACTTACTCGGGTCCGGTATATCGCTGGAGTCTGTAAAAAAAAATTAGCTTTGATTTTAGGGTTTTCATTAGACTTACCTACTTCTTCTATAGCTTCAATTACATCAACTTTGGTTCTATGAAAGAGGTCTTTACTTTTAGAATGTTGGTGAACTGTTTCTTTAACAAAATAATTTGAAATCCAGCTCTCAGTATCTGATCTCTAAGTATCTGATATTTTAGTTGAAAGAAGCTTTTTCCAAAGACAAGTAACCAGTTGTAATCTAACCATTTGGGTTAAAGAAGCAAATTGATCAGTGGTGTCATTTTTTCTGATCCTGATTTGCCAATAATTAAACCTCGAATACTCCTTGGAAACAGAGCATAATTATTTCCTTTGAGTGAACCTGATGTTCACGTGTAACAAGAGTTTATCATTTTTATTACATATTTTAAAAATTTATTGTCTCAGATGTAAAAGCCAGACTAAAACTGAAAATTAACACCATGTTTTTGATAAAACTGGTAGACCAATGGTTCATGGTGATTGCTTTTTATGTGAGTGTGAAAAAGTCAAATTTTGAGATAAACTTGACATTCATACGTTAATTGGTAAGTTTCCAAGATCAAAACAAGGGTTCACACCTGGAAAATATAAGTAGTCGGGTCCAAAACACTTTTTGGATAGTCAATTAGATTTTGATAAACAAACTGGAAAAATTCCAAAGTTTCATGTTTTACCCAATAACAAAATAGATGCTGCAGCAGCTCAACAAGATGTCGGTTAAGCCGTGTGTAAGGAACAGTAAGCAAAAACAATGGTGATCGTAAGGTGGAAAAAAGTTTGGATGAAAGCCCTCATTAAGATATGTCCAAGTGCGGTATGTTTGCTAAAGCCTTCATTGACGCAAAACAATAACTTGTTTTGGGTGTAAAATGGCATTTTGAATTAGCCGACGAGTTGCACAAACCTGTATGCAAACACTTCACCAAACATAGAGTTCTTGTATCTAAAATGGATACCACAAGTGGGCTGCATATCTTGTGGAGATGTAAAATTTATCCAAGTACAACAATAGGTTCACGTATTTACCAGCGGTAATCGATATATTTATTTGTCATCAAAGAAGTTCAGAATACTACACCACCTGCATACAAGATAGCAGACCTGTACAGTGAGGTAATTCAAGGTTCATTCTAAGAACAGGAACTTCAGTTATCAAAGAAAGATGTGTTAAGGATTGAAAAGACTATCAAACGCCGACAGAAAAATGGTAAGAAAGATTTTGGTAATGTTGTCTTGAGTATTTATGATGCATTGGTTTTGTCAAGTAATAGATTACATGGTTTTAATATTCATACAATGCCATAATTAATCAAATCGTTTTTGTTTTTCCATCTAATTCAATAATCCTCTTTATGGAACCAGACTAGATTTCACATTTTATCCCATGTTACTTTCTGATTTCATTTTCAACAAGCTGGGATTCTTCATGTTCTATCATTTCGTCGCTCAAAGCTGCACTCACAAAACGCGCGATTGAATTTAATTTACTTTCTGCCAATACTTTAATCCAATCGTGTTTTTGAGTTTTTGTTGCAAGTTTTCTAATAGCAATCATTATGCTACCACTTGTTATAGTACAAGCTGATGTAACACCCATTATAATAGCTAAAGCTGAAGAACCAAATACAGAAGCCAGTAAACCAGTGCTGACGCCACCAAGTATTACTGCTGTTACTGTCTCTTCACTATCTGCACCATCCAATACATTTACCGCTCATTGATATTGTTTAGCTAGAGATTTTCAAATGTTTGCTTCATTTACAAGCTCATCGTTTAATCGCACAATTTGGTGTGCCCTAAAATTAGATGTTGTATCTAACGTGAAACACATATCACCTTCTGGATATTTATCAACATTTTCTGACACTTTTATGTCCATGAGAGTTTATTCTTGCCCGTAGTACCGATTCCAACTAGGTTCTTTAGCTGACATGACAATCATTTCTTTATATCTTCTTCAAGATAGGTCACTTTTAACTTTGAATTATCAATAATATCCCTCTTGATTTTTTCTTTCATTCCAAGAGGTATTCCAAACTTCAAGGCCTCTGGAATCAACATCGCTGTTTGGACAGTTTCGTTATCACCAATGTTAAGAGCTGAAGCACGAACAAAGCTAGAATTCTCAAAACTATGTTTTAACTCATATTTCTGGTTGAAGTGAACTATACCTTCCCATATCAATTTCATAGGTGCTAAACTGGGGTCTGCTGACGTCGATTGAATTCCTTCATCTGAGGAATAATTACAATCCCAGAATTGCTTTGTGGTCCTCTATCTCCCTTTCCACCCCTGTCTCCTTTATCTCCTTTGTTTCCTCTATCTTCCTTGTCTCCTTTATCATTTCTTATCTTCTTTATCCCTTTTTAGTCCTTACATTCCTCCTTCATCTTGAGGTCCTACCAATCCTTTTAGACCCACTGGAGATGTAAAAAAATCTTGTCGAGTTTCATATTTCAATTTGCTCTTTGTTTCAAACACTTTCACGGTCTTAAAACCTGGTCATAAGACTTCCATAGTCATTGTTACATTTCCAATTGCTATAAGAAAATGAATTATTTTAGGCTTTTCTTTGTCCTTACCTGTTGCTGATGCAGGTATAATTGTAGTGCTATATATTTGACCGTAGTTTTATCCAGCAACAAATTCCATATTGACCAATACATTTTGTAAATCGTCATCTGGTTTTAAGATATATAATTGTCCTAGACAGGGTGGCCAACTGTTCCCGTTTGACTGAGTTACCCTATGGCCCCTGGTGTTCTTGGGATCCTTGGGGTCCTTGGGGTTCTTGAGGTCCTTGAGGTCTTTGAGGTCCTCGAGGTCCTCATTTTGCATTTTATTAACCATTTCTCCAAACAAACTAGGTATTGTTTTTTTTAATATAAGAAAATAATTATTTGTTCTTGAAAACCTGCACAGTCACTAAAATGTTTTAAAACGTACAGACAGAGTTGACCACAGATTTTTGTATTTGTTTCTTGAACTTGTCCAGTGCTTCTCTGAATGCATAAGGTTTGTTTCTTTTATTCTGAGGGTCTTTTTAGATATCTTTGTAGCTCAAGAGGTTTTATGCATCCAAGTGAATCAAAATCAATTCTGTTGAAATCTTGTTTGTACCAACACACCGAGTGAGATCCTTGTTGATTCGAATCATTAAAGTTCATAACACCACACTCAGCCTCATAAGGTGTTTTGGGTTTTGCACCTTTCATGCAAACTCCTGGAAAGTTGGGTATCTTTAATTGTTTGACGATGCCGTATATATCAAAGTTAAGGTAACCTGGTAAACAGGTTAAGGGCTTAAATCGTCCAGGTCACTCAAGGACGATGTTTGGAATGTAGACTTATACAGACGATATGACAGAGCAGGGGGAATGAACATGTACTGGCTTAAGACACTGGTGCCCTAGGAAAAGATGACAATAATGGAATGAACGCAAGTAAAAGTAACCTTTGGGCAAAAAACCCTAAAGGAACCTTTTCATTCTCAGTCCTAGTATCACACGTTCAGATGACATTAATTCTTAACTGTCAGTCTTATAATGAAGCTATTTTCAGAGCTGGAGGAGTTGACGCGGGAAAAATTCATTTGACTAAATGTTCTTTCTACATGCCCTTTGCAAAACCAAGCGGTAAAGAACTAGTTGAGCTTATAAAAAGGATTGAAAACAAATCAGCCCTAAAAGTTGGCTTCAGAATGTGGGTATGCAATAAGATACCGGTGGAGCAGAATGCCTATTCTACTTAAAAACTTTGTAACACCAGTTCTCCTGATCATGCAAGGTTGCTTATTCTAGCATTTCAAACAAGCAAAAGGAATAATCAGGAGAGCAACTGCGCCATTTTTGATCATGTCAAGTTAACAAATGCATATATAGAATTAAATGATGTTCAAAGAAGTTTTAGAATTCCGACAAAAATATTATGGTACAAATAAACAGGTGTCAAATGGGTCTATAAATGCATCTAATTATAAAAGCTTTTATTAACGATATGTATTTCATGTTAGCCGTCAACCTGATGCTTTAAAATATGGGACAATCAATATAACAATTGAATGTCAGTTTAGTCAAATATATTTTCTATTTTTCAAACTAATTGTTCTTTGGCTTTAAATGGAGTGTCGAAATCATAAAAATTTATAGAGTTTTTAATCTCCAGAATATAACAGGAAAATTAATTACAACAACGGTTTTGGCATTATTTTGCAATTGTTGTATTTCGAGTTAGTGCCTCATTAATCATCATGTTTTTCTTTGCACGAAGAACCTATTCAGATGCAAAAATTATTTGAAATTAGGTATGTCAAGTAAAAACAGTCCAGACATACAGCCCTCAACCTATCTTATTCTCTCGAGGGATATTCCAGCTTTTTTTACACAGGAATTCCAGATTTGGGTTTTCTGCTAAGACAAAAGGAATCTTAGTAGAGGTGAAGAGGTTGCTCGAAAATGTAATCCCCCTTTTTGCTTATCAATTGCAATGCAATACTAACGGAGATAAAAAAAGTATGATCAACCTTGATTTGGTATCAGCTTGTACTAATATCCTTCTGGGTTTTGTTTTTTTTGTTTTAAAGGCTTTGGCACGAAAATTCCTTGGGCCCCCTCCGGAGATGTCAGTCTCCTCGTTGGAACTTGCCTTGTACCATACTTGTAAAACTCTCTCAGGGAATCAGAAAGAGAGAGAGAGAGAGAGAGAGAGAGAGAGAGAGAGAAAGAGAAAGCAAGAGAGCAAGAACAGTTAGAACGGTTCTAAAAACATCAATGGGTAATCATGTACTTAGGTAAATACCTCTGCATGCCTCAGCATCTTTAAAAGAAACATACACTTTCTACTTCAGTTTGTCTTTATGTTATTTTTCGTTGTAGTATCTTTTGCTAGTCACAGTCAACGTTTCGAGGGGTTAAGTGACTTTCTTTTTTCCTTTGCTTTGGTTTCAGTACCATTGTAAAAAATTGTTCAAAAGCAAGAAAATGCTACTTCTAGTAATAAATATCAATTCACATTGTGCAAACCAACCAGAGCTCGGCAGTCATTAACTTGTCATCTGATTGCTCCAAATGAGATTTACGAAGCAGCATCCTTTTTTTCTGTTGCCAAGAACAAGTTGAGCTCAACATGATTGTTTCCGTCAGGACAAGCCATATGAAAGTTAAAAATCACTTTTTATAACGTAACTTCGATCCTTTAACAGAAAAATTACAAAATCATTTTGAAAAGATTTTATTGGAACCAAAGAGAGTTTTGAATTATCTACATTACTGACAGAAGTAATTCCTGTGTTTTTTGGTGACAAGAGTCAACATAGGAAAAGGATTTTATGATCCAGTGTGAGCTATGCATAGAGTGGCGAAAGGCAGACACAGTTGTTGTAGTGAGGGAAGATAAAAACCGCAATATTTGAAATTAACAACTCGGAAGATAACAGAATTAAAGTAAGTCAAAATATAAAGATAGAGAAATACTCCAAGTTAGAATGGGAGGTCAAGAAAATGTGTTCAATAAAAATGTAGAGGTAGTACCGGTAGTCAGAGGGGCCGTTTGAAGCTGTTTGTTAAAATTTAGGGCAATACATAGAAAGGCTAGGCATACAAATAAAGAGAGAGTATGTGTATAAAGGGGTGTCTGGTGGGGTTGGAGTGGTCAGTACCTTTAGTGAAGATAGTCGCATTACTTTTGAAATGGCTGGGTCCTCTGGACCACACTTCCCCATCTTGCTCATGTCTGGCTCAAAGTAGCTTTAATGCACGCAGCGGTCACACCCCGGAACCTAGTCTCGACTGACCTGCGAAACGACATGGGTGACCACAGTTTCTGTGGTTCTCTGGGTATTGTCTCTACCCAAGTTCATGGAGTCTGGAAGCGGCTACAAAACAGGTGCAGACAGCAAGCCTGTGGCAGGCATTGAGGTGCATCAGAGACGGTATTTATGATAAGTTGCTGCCACCGTGGAAAGGACAGAACCCCTACCACGTATTTTTAAGTCAGTCATGGTCAAAACACAAAAATCTAATAACAGTTATGCTGGTGACGTTGGGTTCACTGCGACTAAGTACTCAGCTGTACATATTAACAGGGAAGAAGATGAGATAAGTAGAGTCCTTGAGGATGCACAGAATGATGATAGTGTTATCAACTTAAACCCCCCAGGAGAGTTGAAAACGGATGCACCATCCCTAAAGACCAGAAATGCACCTTTAATAATTGGTTCATGGATTGTACGTACTCTCTTTCAACTTGGTATATTTTATAACCTACTTCAAGAGATGGAAGAATTGAAATTAGATATACTTGGTATTTCAGAGACAAGATGGACAGATAGTGGCTGTATTAAAAGTGAGAAATATATCATGGTATACTCAGATGGGCAGAAACGTGAACACGGAGTTGCCATTGTAATGAAAAGCAAAATATCAAAATCACTAATGAGGTATTGGTCAATCAATGAGAGAATAATTATGTGCAAGATACATGCAAAACCACTTAATGTTTTCATAATACAGGTGTATGCCCCTACTGTAGAGCATAGTGATGCCGAAATTGAAAAATTCTACCAAGAACAACAGGACTGTCTTAACGAAGCAAAATAAGGAGAAGTTGTTACAACGATGGGTGACTTTAACGCGAAAGTCGGTTGTCAACCAATAACAGACTGTATTGGTAATTGTGGTTTAGGCGATATGAATGTAAGAGGTAAAAGACTTATTGAATTTTGCCAAACAAATAAGCTTCAAATTGTAAATACTCAATTTAAACACCAAAAAGACATTTATACATGTGGAAAAGCTCAGGTGATATTTATAAAAATCGAATTGATTTTATAACCATCAACGGTCGTTTTAAAAATGTTAAAAACTGCAAAACTTATCCAGGAGCTGACATTGGATCTGATCATATACCAGTAATCATGAAATTGAAAATAAAGCTAAAAATTCCAGATCAAAGCAGACTAAAATTAAAAAATAACACTGAATTGCTAAAGGACGCTGATATTGCAGAGAAATATGCAGTTGAAGTAAAAAATCGATATGAATGTCTAATACTACCTGAATATGAAAATAAAACATTATTTATACAAGAGGAGGTTGAAGTGCAATGGCATTCTTTCAGACAAGCAATATGTGAAACAAATGAAACTACACTACCAACAATTAACAATATAGCAAATCAATCATGGATTACAAAAGAAATACTTGACCTTATGAAGGAAAGAAACAACATAAAAACACTATATTATACAAGGAGATAGATAAACAAATAAAACAAAAATGCTAGGAAGTAAAGGAAGACTGGCTAAACATGAAATGCTCACAAATTTAAATACTCTAGAGAAAAACAATAATCAAGGCCCCATGTATGAAAAACGTAAGGAATTTACAAAGAAAAGAACAGGTGGAGGCAACTGCATCAAAAATAAGAAAGGTGAAATGTTGTTTGAAGCAGAAAAGATAATGAGGAGATAGGTTGAATATGTAAAAGAACTTTTCCATGAACAGAGAAACGATGACCCCATTACATTATTTCTTCGCGGACCTGAAATTTTGGAAGAGGAGGTGGAAAAAGTCTAACAATGTATGAAGTCTGGAAAAGCACCAGGAATTGATGGCGTGACATCAGATATGTTAAAAACATTAGTTGAGTTTGGAATTACAACTCTGACCAATATATGCAACAAAATGTACAGATTGTTCAGATTTTAGAACGATAAGTTTAATGTGTCATGTATTAAAACGTCTATAATCTATCATCTCAAAACACATGACGAATTCAATAAACTATGAAATAAGTGAAGAACAAGCTAGTTTTAAGAAGAATTCAGGCACAAGAGAAGCTATTTTTAACCTTAAAATGATCACAGAGAAATACCTGGAAAAATATAAAGATCTTTATATTTGTTTCATAGATTATGCAAAAGCTTTTGATTCTGTAAACCACGAGTCATCAATCAAAACCCTTCAACATTTAGTTTTCGACGAAAATAACCTTGCAATAATATCTAGGTTATACTGGAACCAGCAAACGAAAATCGGAACGTCTATAGGGATGTCAGGCCCATTAAAAATAGGGAAAGGTGTCAGGCAAGGGTGTGTATTATCCCCTTCGCTATTCAATATGTATACGGAAGATATATTCGGTGGACTAGAATCACTTCAAGGTATAAAAGTGGGAGGTAGGATAATAAATAATCTTCGAAATGCTTACGACACTGCTCTCCTGGCTGATAACAAAGAAGATCTCAAAACTCTGGTAAACACTGTAAAAATTGAAAGTAAAAAACTTGGTTTGAAAATGAATATTAAGAAAACGAAAACAATGGTTGTTACTCGGAATAAAACAACACCCAAAGCAAAATTAATTTTTGATGGTTGTGAGGTGGAGCAGGTAGAAACCTTTGTATACCTGGGACAGCTGATCACATCAGATGAAAGGTTAGACTTAGAGATAAAAAGAAGAGTTGGTATGGCTAAAAATACCTTTTTTAAACCTAAAACACCTGCTATCCAGCCAATACATTTCATGGAAAACCAGGATCCCTCTATTAAAATGCTATATATGGTCAATCCTCACTTATGGCTGTGAAACGTGGACGACAAGGAAATGTTCTGAAACAATAATAGAAGCCTTTGAAACACGGCGTTACCGTAAGATGGGTAGAGTGCCTTGGAATAAAAAAAAGACAAATGAAAGGAATGATATAGGAATAAGCAAAACAATCCCACTAGACACAATAAAAAGACGAAAAATTACATATTATGGGCACATAAGGCGGCACAATTCCTTTCAAAAGGAGACAATGGAAGGCACTGTTGAGGGTAAGCGAGGAAGAGGAAGAAAAAGGACCACATGGACAGCCAACGTTCCTGATTTCATCAAGAAAGACATCAACAAATGTGCTAAACTGACAATGGATAGACAAGCGTGGAGGACTATGACAGCCGACCTCTTTGATATGGCACCCCGGTAAGTAAGGTAATGTATATAAATTGTTTTACTAGGAAGGGGATATTAGAATATTAAAAAGGGCATTATGAAAACCAGTGATGAAGGAGAAACCAAGCTACTAAGAGCAGATGGAGTTTGACGATAAAGCAATATCAGATATTTTTGCTAGCTGTAGACAGCTGATAGTTGAAAATATCAGCAAAACATCAAATTGTGTGAACTAAAAAATGATGATAATAATAATGATAATTAGAAAGAAATAATAATACTGGTAGTGGTAATAATAATAAATAACAAATATTCAGGAAAAATTTAATGCTGGAATACCAGATTTAACATGAGTGCTAAGACATCTTTCAAGTATTGTCAATGATCAGGCTAGGAGTAGGGAGTGCTGTGGTTATGAAATTTTTTCATACAACATCAACTGATTGAAGAATGTGCCTTCCTTCAATGTATTGTGAAGTCAAATTAATCTTTTCACTTTGTTCATGTTATCTATTTTATCTTTTTCATGTGGCTACAGTACATGTGCCTACATTTACCTTTTTTGGCTTGGCGCTGGCCGTTAATTGCTGATTTTTCACCCAATCATAACTAGATGGTGTGTAAGCAGTCGAGAATTTTTTGAAATGTCACCTGTTTTTATTTAAACATTTCACTAAAATTTCGCACTGTATTCTTTTAATTACAGGGTGAGCTGATTAAATGAGTTTACATATATAGAAAGAGAAACAGTTCTGGTAAAGTCTAATCCTCAAATGGTGGATTGCAAATGTAATAAGAAAATCAGATTGGTGTCTTATAATTTTTGTTAGAATTCTGTTATAACCTACATTTACATTTTTTAAAAGAACTTTGAAATTGGCTATAACTTTAGAATAGAAACCAAGAGATGGAAATTCAATAAAAATAAGCTTGAAATCTTTACTTTATCTTTCACATAGTCTTTCAGGTATTCGTAACGGTTGGGTTTATGCTCGTGCAATTTCACGAGGTTCATCTCAAAACATACTGTCGGCTCAATGATGTAGGTTTTCAAAGGCGTCATCAATACGAAATCTTGTCGCTGTGTGGATGTCCGTATTTACATAGCCAGGGTTGTCCATGTCAGTACACAGCTGAGTTTAGCTCCGTGTTTTGTCGACATGAGTGTCTTTTTTGTTTGGTAGTAGCCGAACAGTTGATAAAAATTTGGTGTTCCATATGTGCGTCTTCAAGACATAAGAACCAGAATTCGTATCCAATCAACCCTTATGTTTTCAAGTTCTTATTTGATGGGAGGGCGGGAGAGGGGGGAAGAATAAATGTCTGCTTTGCATTGAAAAAAGAGATTTTTGAGCAAAGAATTCATTACCTTATTCCATGACAATATTTTTGTCACAAATTAACAACAACAACAACAACAATAATAATAATAACAATAATAATCATAATAATAATAATCATAATAATAATAATGATATCGAAGGAATGTGAAAGAAGAAGAACATATTGAGCAATGGCATGGATTGATTATTGCAAACCATATGATCTGATTCATTATAGCATTGAGGAGTGTTTAGATTTATTCGGAGTTGCGGACAATACAAAACAGTACTAGTGTGTAGCATGAGGAACTGAAAATTAGAGCTGACCTCTTGTAGTACCTTGCGTGGTAATGTCAATATCAGAAGAGGTATTTTCCAAGGTGACAGTCTCTCGCCACTTCTATTTGTTTTATGCCTAGTACCAATGACTCTGATTTTAAGAAAAATGAAAATGAAAATATGAATTGGGAGACGAAATTACAAAACTTAACCATTTGCTCTTCATGGATGATTTAAAATTATTTGCCAAAACTGAAAACCAAATTGATTTTTTAGTAAAAACTGTGCACATGCTCAATAAAGATATAGGGATGGAATTTGGAATTAAGAAATGTGGGGCACTTGTGCTAAAACAAGGAGGTTTAAAAGGAATAAAAGCAGCTGATGGCAAACTACCTGATGGAATTGTGATAAAAACTATCGAATCAGAAGGCCATAAATATCTTGGTATTCTAGAAAATGATAAGATGAAGGAGAGAGACGTAAAAGAGTAATGTGAAAAGAGTATAAACGGTGTACACGATTGATTCTCAAATCAAAACTGAATGGTAGAAACAAGATCAAAGCTGTCAATACATGTGCAGTGGCAGTGTAGAAGTACGTAGTAGTACCTGTTTGCTTAATCTGAAGCCTTACTGGGTTGACGTCCGGCGGAGTTAAGTCTCTCCCCTTCCTCTTTCTGGGAAGGACGAGGTAGTAGTCCTTGGTTGGCAATCGTCCTCAGGAAAATAAACCAACCCCAGTTGTAAATTCCAGGTTGACGTCTGGCAAGATGTAAATGTGTCTCATGTTTAGGGCTGGATCTTTAAGTTTGGTTAACGGCTTCGCTAAAGATGGTGTCTCAATAAAAGTACAGGTGGCTGTGATACCTCATCACCACCACCCGGTTAGTGAAAGTGAAATGAATTATCCAACTAATGGAAACAACGGCATTAATGGGGCTGGCTCTTATTGTGAAAGTTCCTCGCCCGGCAATTTTCCCCCCGCACAGCAGCGGGAACTCGGCCGTCATCCTGATACTGCTTCACGAAGGACCCATAGGAAATGGCCAAAAGGAAAAATAGAACAGTTTTGTAATGTTACTATCTGAGTAGCCCTAAACAGAGAAGATATAGAAAGAGAATGCACGATATCTGGAAGAATAAAGGTACGTTTTATATTACTCAACAGAGGTTGATAGACCTTAAATCCAACATCTTAAAAAAGAATTGGCTGTCAGAGGTAGAATTAGAGGAAATTTGAAAGAACATGAAAGAACAAGATTTTGTCTATGGTGAATTGTATGATACGCCTATTGTATCAGAAGAAGGTATGGACCTTAATGTTAACGGAGAACCTGAAAATATAGAGGAAATTGTAGATAACATCCCTGTTGGTTGTGACATGTCGGATGAGATAGATCATAGTACTGAGTCCCCCCTCCCTTCCTAAAAATACCTGGTTGTTGGCTCAGTGACCAAGAAGAACAAATGCTCCAAAAAATTAGGAGAGTACTGAACAATACCAGGGAACTGGTGCCACCTTTGAGAGGAATGTAAAAGGCCAAGATTACCACTGAACTCAATAAGGTCAACACTTTACAATCAAAAATTAAAGTTTCTTATATCTCACAAGTTAATGATCTTTTCTATGCTGGTGCTGTAATTGTAACAAACAAATTGGTATACAGAATAAGGGGTAAAGAACTGTGGTGGAAAAAGAGACTAGACAATAAGTTAAAAGAACTTAACAAAGACCTTGGGCTTATTAATACTCTCATAGAAGAAAACAGATTAAAACCTAGGTCAAGAAAACGGCTTCAAATAAAATACAAGATCAAACAAATGTCATTAACTGTTGTGAGGGAGGAAGTAAAATTGGATTAAAGCTGTAACTGGAAAAATCAAGTGGTACAGCAACTGCGTAAGCCAATACCAACAGAATGGAACTTTCAGGAATAATCAAGGACAGTTCTACAGAGATTTAGAAAGCAAAGAAAACTCAGAAAGTGTAGTTCCTAATCCAGTTGAGGCCCAAGAATGTTGGTCAGAAATTTGGTGGCAGGAAAAAGTACATAACAGTCATGCGGATTGGCTACTTTAAGAATACTTTTGAAGACAGTGACAAGCAAACCAATATCATAATATCTGCAGATAGGTTTCTAAAGTCTTGAAGAAATTGCCAAACTGGAAAGCCCCAGGTCAAGACCCAGTGCAGAGTTTCCGGATTAAAAATTTCACTACTTTACATTTAGAATTCTGTAGATATCTTCAACAGTGTGTAGAATTGCATGATGTTCCATTGTGGATGGCCAAAGGAAGAACTAGCCTAATTCAAAAGGATAAATCTAAAGGATACATGTCTAATAAATATCGACCAATAACTTGTTTGCCACTAGTCTGGAACATACCTACTGGAATAATTTATGAAGAAATATATTCTTTTCTTGATGATAAAAAGTATCTACACGATGATAAAAAAGGATGTAGCATAAACGCCAAAGGTACACCTGATCTTTTCTTTATCGACAGAATGATTCTGAAAGAGATGAAAAGGAAGCAGCGTAATCTTTTTGTCGGAAGGATAGACTGAAAGAAGGCTAATGATATGATCCCACAAACGTGGATCAATGAGAATATATGCAAGTTGATTGAAAAGAGTCTGGGGTTATGAAGAGTGGAGTTAATATGCGGCAATAAGAGCTTAGGTGAACTCCTTATTAAAAGAGGCATCTTTCGAGGTGATTCTTATTTCCCATTGCTCTTTGTAATTTGTATGAAACCTCTTAGCCATGTCCTCAGAAACGTGGAGCAGGGATATCACTTCGAAAAAGATCAGCAAACGGTCAAATACCTATTGCTTATGGACGACCTTAAGCTGTAGTCAAAAGGCCTTAGGTTTGCTTGTACAGACGGTCAGAATCTTCAGTAATGATACTGGAATACAATTTGGCATTGAGAAATGTGCTGTCTTCAAAATGCACAGAGGAGTGATGAAGGATATCCCTGGTATAAAATTACCTGATGATTGAAAAATCAAAGGCTTGAAAGAAAAGGAGGGTTAAAAATACCTTGGAATTCTTGAGACTGATGGAGTCAAGAGCAAAGAAATTAAAGATAACATATCTAAAGAATACAAAAGAGGAGTCAGAAAACTTCTTGAAACCAAACTGAATGGGGGAAATCTTATCCAGGCCAACAACATATATGCTATTTCACTAATTAAATACTCAACTGCTTTTGTTGACCGGACAATAGAAGAAATAAAAAAAACTTGATGAAAGAACTAGGAACGATACACAAGGCCCTCCACTCAAAATGTGATATTGATTGGCTTTACCTACCAAGGAAGTTAGGTGGCAGAGGGTTATTGAGTGTCGAAGACACAGTACTGCAGGGAAGGGCTAGTCTAAACAGCTATGTTGAAAGTAGTAATGAAGATTTGGTTATTGCTGCTAGGAGGGTGAGTGGGGCGACATACATCAACGACAATGCTAGAATGTTTAAGAAGAGAAGGATGAGTGAAAGAAATAGGAAATGGAAAGAAAACCCCTTTGACGGACAGTTTGTAAGTCAAACTGATGAGGAATGGTGGATATGGTTGAAACATGGATGTATGAAATGTGAAACTGAATCCTTGATAATTGCAGAAATCTACGAGAACAAACCACATCAAAACAACAATTGACAAAAGCTAAAGAAACAACAAATGTAGGATGTACAATCAGAGTGATGAGACAATCAGCGATATACTTTGAGAATGCCCTAAGCTTGCACAGAGAGCATGTAAAAAGAGGCATGATTGAATTGGTATAAGAAACCACTGGGCAGTGTGTCAGGTTAATTGAATAACAGTCTTTCGTAAGTGGTATGACCACAATCCTCAGCAAGTAATTGAAAATGAAATATTGTGGGACTTTAATGTCCAAACTGATCACATCATTGAGGCACGTAGACCTGATATGGCTGTTGTCGATAAAGAGACAAATTAGTGTACCATTATACATTTTGCAGTACCTTACTATTCTAGAGTAAATGTAAAGGAACAGGAAAGAATTTACAAATACCAAGACTTAGCCTGGGAATTGAAGAACCTATGGGACCTCCCGGTAAAGTTGTTTCTGATCATCATAGGAGCTCTGAGTACCACACCAAAATTTTAAAGAAACGGTTAGAAGAACTCGCGTTGAAAGCCAGAATAGCTGAACTGCAGAAAATTACCTTTCTTTAGTCTGCCTTTCGGAAAGTCCTTGAGGTTTGAAGAGTCTTGCTGACACCATGCCTCAAGAAACTCCACTAGCGATTTACGTGTGCGACACCAACATAATAATAACAATAATGTTAATAATAATAATAATAATAATAATAATAATAATAGGAAGAGTTCCAGCAAAGATGGAGGGAAAAGAACATGTATGGTCAGTTTGCGAGGGAGACAACCGATATAATAGACAAAGACAAGAGCTGGGATTGGTTGACAAGAAGTGACTTGAAGGTTGAAACAGAGGCTCTGATATGCGCGGCACAGGAACAGGCGATTCGAACGAACTACATAAAGCATAAAATTGATAAGACCAGCGATAGCCCTTTATGTAGAATGTGTGGTAAAAGAGGTGAAAGCGTGCAACACATAATCAGTGAGTGTGAAAAACTGGCTCAGAAGGAATATAAACGAAGACACGACGGTGTTGCAAAACGGATTCACTGGGATCTATGCAAGAAAAACGGGCTAGAACATCAGGAAAAGTGGT
>RDPX01000383.1:356818-412883 GCA_003991215.1 Morbakka virulenta | reverse complement strand
TGTGGAAAATGAAGAAGATTAAAATTATCCCTGTGATCGTGGGTGCGTTGGGAACTGTCTCGAAAAAACTTTGAAAGCCAGGTTAAACAAATTGGAATAACGATGAATGTAGAACATGCCCAAAAAACAGCACTGTTAGGTACAGCCCGAATCTTACGGTTGGTTCTAGGGCATTAATGCTACAGGTGAAAGGGTTATGATTCCTTAGATGGCAGGTAGTTATCTGGGATAACACCAATAATAACCGAAGCAAATGAGAACTAAAGCTTTGTGAGAAAACATATCAAACATAATAATAATAATCCGTGTGGGCACGAAATACCAGGTGGCAACTGGCACTGTAAATCCAGCCCCTTTACAGTAAGGTTAAAATGTCAAATGAAAACAAGAAACAAATGATACCACCTTGTCCGTCCCTCAACCAGGAACGAGCCCCTCAAGGAAAGACCAGCTTGAGGTCGAAAAGTGTGCTACTTGGTTTAACTACTCCACCTAAGTAGTTTACAGGTCACCGGAACAGGGCTGCTCGCACCCCTGGCTCTGTAGATTCATCACCGAAACAAAATCCTAAGGAAAGAAGAAAGAGATTGACAAAGGAGGAATATAAGGAAATGATGTACTGTTTTTACTTTGCCAAATCTCAATCAAATAATACTGAGAATTCTTTTCTTAAATAAGAACAGCGAAAATGATAAAATAGATAATATGGATGCTAATAAACAAGCAAATGTTAGAAGATACATCATGAGGGAAAAAAAATTATGTGATGTTGAAATAGGGAAATCAAAGAACAAGTGTAAAGTTACACTAGGATGACTGTTGATAAGGAAGTTGGTATGGGTCCAGTAGATAGTGACAACGAAGGAGAGCCAGGTAAGGTTGAGGTTGTGGATGGAAGTACTGAGGGTGTAGAAGAGAACGCTGAAGGTGCGGTGGTGAATGAGGAAGCTGAGTGGAAAGAAGCAGTGGTTAATCAACAAGATATAATAGATATGAAGAATGCTAGTATCGAAGAACAGTCTAAATTGAAGCATACTCCTATGTCTAAAAGGGAGCTTTTATAAATAATTCATACATACACACAATAAAAAGACCATTTTTGAAATAGCAAACGCCTCTACCAATTGATTATATGATAAAATAGATCCTGACCTTACTGAAATTAATCAACTAATTTATGCAACAGAGAAAGTCATTCAAGAACAACGTGGGCTTAAGACAAAAGTAAGAGGCATAATATCAGGAAAAGCAGTAAGCCAAAATGGAAAGCGAAAATAGAAAAGGAAATAGAAAGTTTTAGGAGAGAAATCCAGGAAAGTTAGGAAAGTACTGAAAAAGTATAAAACTAAACTCAAGAAACAAATCTCTAGCATAAAGAAAGAAGTAAAACAGAAGCTTCAAGTTAAAGTCCAGAGATTACGTGGATTCGATAAACGTAACAGATTTTTCAGACAGAATAAGATATTTGACACAGATGCTAAGGAATTCTTCCGCAAAATTGGCAAAGATATTATATCCGTAGAAGAAATGCCATCAGAAGATAGAATTAGAGAATTTTGGGAGTCAATCTGGGGAAATGATGAAGCTCGCAATAAGAATGCTGATTGGATAGGAAAACTAGAGAATGATAACGAGGAATTACAAGAACAGGAATGGGAAAATATAAAGATTGAAGAAATACAAGAAGCAATTAGAAAATCACACAACTGGAAGTCCTCTGGAATTGACAAAGTACCTAACTTTTGGCTTAATGCACTTCCCTCCTTACACTCGAAATTACAAAAAAACAAACATATAATCACCTAGAAGAACAAAATAACTTTCCTATTAAGCAAAAGGGTTGTCATAAGGGCTCCTATGGGTATAAAGACCAATTGCTCATTACTAAAATGATTTTAGAGAACGCCCACTCAAAACATAAAAACTTAAGTACAGCCTGGATTGACCACAGGAAGGCTTTCGATAATGTTGCGCACTCATGGATACTGAGAACTTTAGAAATATACAAAGCGTCACCGGTACTTATTAATTTTATGAGAACAAGTATGACTTTATGGCAAGCAAATCTTACTCTCTGTCACAAAAATGGAACAGTTACTTCAAGTAGCATGAAAATTAAATGTGGCATCTTGCAAGGTGACTCCCTTACCCATCTTCTTTTCTACCTCGTATTCAAACCTCTTTCAAAGATGCTGAATAAAACAGGCTATGGCAATAAGATCAAAATTGAAAAAATAAGTCACCTGTTTTACATGAATGACTTAAAATTGTATGCTCATAATGATGGTGAACTTGAAGGATTATTTAAAAGTGTCAAGTCGTTCAGTGATGATATTGAAATGGAATTTGGGCTAGATAAGTGTGCTGAGGCAACTTTTAATCGAGAAAAGCTGATTAGTAATGAAAATGTTGTTTTAGACGGTGATAAAAGAACTGGAGCAGGAAAGTAGATACAAATATTTAGGAGTGGATGAGGGTGATTGCATACAACAGTCTACTACAAAGGGAAAAATTAGACTAGAGTGTTAATGAAGGGTGGGATCAATTATGAAAACAGAACTAAACTCTACGAACCGGATTACTGCGATCAATACACTAGCAATACCAGTTTTTACTTAACGTTTTAATTAGAATAGGAATAAAATTAAAAGGGTAGATACAAAGAAAGGGAAACAATTAAGGTGCACAATTAAAAATCAAATGTCGACAGGCTGTATGTAACAAGAAACAAAGGAGGTCGGGGCATGATACGGCTTGAGCTGTCCTACAAAACATCTACTATTTGGCTCGCTGAATACTTTAGAAACACTGACGATTGGATGCTGCAACTTGCACATTCTATTTCTAAACAATCGAATAAGTTATTTAGAGAATTGGAATTGGAGCTTGAAAATGTAAATGAAAAGCTTACACCACAGGTATAGCAAAAAAGACCAAACGAAAAGCAAAACTTTTAGGACTTGAACAGTTACAACATAAGTGGCAAGATAAACCTCCACACGGACAGTTTGTGGCGCGAAGCAAAAATGCTGATGTTGATGAAGGCAACCCATCAGTGGCTAAGCAGCTCTGGACTGAAAGGGGAGGCTGATAGTTTTATACCTGCTGCACAGAATCAGAGTATTATCACCCCTAATTAACAAGCGAATGTCCTTCATAACGTTGTCAATTCAAAATGCAGATTTTGCGAGGTGTGATGTTTTGATACAAACACAGTCTGGTATCTAGGTTAATTTGTTATGTCAAGGCAAACTTTAATGTGCATCATTAATCTTTCTAATTATCTTTATCTCAATCTTTATAATAGTCAGCCAGCGAGTAATAATTGGGTTTAAGTCTCCAAGAATTAATGATTCTCTTGATAATGAAAAAATCTGCCAAGTTATAAATACATTAACTCTGTTGCAATACACTTGTAAATCTGTCTGACATCTCAGTATTAAAATGTAGTCTATTTACTTAAGCCCTGTATAAAAATAGAAGACAAGTTATAGGCTACAGCAATCAGGCATGGGAACCTAACACCAATAGTGCCTTACACTGGCGACGAATAAAATTTAAAGAACATTCTGTTTGTAATTGAACATGCTACAAATTTTCTGGCTTTATTCAAAATCCTTGAGGAAAATCCAGCATCGTTGTTAGAATGAATCAGACAGATCGAGCCGTATGATGGAGCTGTTGAGCCATGGACTAGCAATGGTGAAAGGCTAGAGGAGTATTTCGAAGTTAAGAACATTAGTAAGGAAAGGCAAGTGCCTGCATTACTTACACTTTTGGGTGGAAAGACTTATAAATTACTTACAAATTTGACAGCACCAGTTAAGTCAAAAGATAAGAACTGTCAGGAAATAGTGAAATTGTTAACCGATCATTTGAATCTGAAACCAAAAGTTACTGAAGAGAGATTTAGAGTTTACAAATGAAACAAGAAGGACGGTGAAAATAGAAATGACTATATGGCTGAACTGAGAAAGTTGATTAAATTTTGTGACGTTGGATTAGTTCTGAATGATACTTTACGTGATCGTTTGGTGTGCGAACTTCTAAATGAGCAAATTCGAAGGAAGTTGTTGACTGTTGCTGACTTAAATCTTACGAGAGCAATAGAAATAGCCATTGTTATGGAAACCGCATCAAAACATTCCATCGAACTGAAAAACGCATCGGGAACCAGTACACCAGTTCACAAGACTAGAGCGAGAAACCGAAGAAGACCGCAAGTTCCAGTGCAAAATCAGCCATCTCCTAAGAAACCGTTAGAGTGCCATAGATGCAATGGACCGCATACTGCCGATAAATGCCGATTCAATAATGCCGTGTGTAATCAATGCAACAAGAAGGGTAAAATTAATGCTGCGTATGGAGGAAAGAAGAATCCGCCAGATACTGGAAATGTAAATTCGTTAGATGATCAACAGGATCATAATTCAGATTGTTGTGGCATTTATTCGGTTAGTACTAATGAGAATAAAGCAATTATCATTAAGCCGTTAGCTGATAATGTGTAGTTATCTAGGGAATTAGAAACGGGTTCATTTGTGTCAGTTATATCAAATGTGGATTATGTGAAATATATTTGAGGAAAGCTGTTAAATAAATCAAGTGTTATCCTGAAAACGTATTCAAAAGAGGAAATTTTTCCAAATGGAGTAATAAATGTAAATGTCCAACAAAATGGCCAATGCGCTAATTTGGACTTATTTGTTGTTGAAAAAGGGAGGACAGCCGCCTTTTGGATGCGAGTGGTTACGTCATTTTCACTTAAATTGGAAAGAAATTAAATCCTTGAAAGTGGAAGATAGTAAATCCAAAATTAGTAAAATTAGCAAATGGTTATCAGGATTCAAATCCACAGTTATGGAAGTTACTTATTCAGCATGAGAATTTCTTCCAATATGCTATTGGATTACTTACGCGAAAGGAAGAGTCGTTGTCTGTGAAACCAGAGTAAATACCAAAATTTGTGAAAGGGAGGCCGATTCCGTTTGCTATGCGTTTTAAAGTTGAAGCCAAATTGGATAAATTAGAGAAGTATGGTATCATATTGAAGATGGATTTCAGTGATTGGGCATCTCCAATCGTACTCGTATTAAAGAAGGATGGGTCAGTGCGAATTGGTGCCGACTTCAAGGTTACCGTGAACCCGTTTTACAAGTCGATCAGTATCCTTTGCCTAGGATAGATGACATTTTCGCGTCGTAGTGGGTCGAGAGAAATTCACAAAACTGGATTTACGGCAGGCAAATCTCTAATTGCCATTTGACGAAATCTCGAAGACGTTCCTGACGATAAGCAGCTATAAAGGGTTGTACACGTATGAACGTTTGACGTTCGGGATAGCCAGTTCCCACACGGATTTAGCAGCGCTCCATGGATCAAATCTTACAAGGTCTGGATGGTTTGAAATGTGTATTAGAAATTACGATTATCACGGGTAAAAATGATAGTGATCATTTACAGAAATTGGAAAACATGTTTCGTGGGCTTCCTGAAAACCGTCTGAGAGCTAACATTGATAAATGGTATTTTCCTCGGGACAGTGTTGTTTATTGTGGTCACCAGATCAGCAAGCAAGGACATGAGAAGACAAGTGACAAAGTTTCAGTGGTTGTGAACACTCTGTTACCGAAGAATCAAACCGAAGCACGTGCTTTTCTTGGGTTAGTGAACTATTATGGTAAATTTCTGCCAAATCTCGCATCCGAAATTAAACCTTTGAACGAGTTGCTGGAGAAAAACCGTAGGTGAAAACGGACTTAGCAATGTTCCAGAGCATTTGAGAAAGCAAAGGAGTTGGTAACGTCCAACATTGTGCTTATTCGATACGATATGATTCTACCAGCCCGACGCATGTAATGCTTTCCCGTACGGACTTGGTTAGATATTGTCACACCTGATGCCCGATGGAACAGAAAAACCTGTCGCTTTTGTGTCGAGGTCGTTGTCGAAAGCCAAGCTTAATTACGCGCCGACGAAACTTAGAAAACAGATGCTAGACTTGTTACATACTTCGCACCTTGGGACCGTAAGGGGTGAAGCTCTTGCCCGCAACTACGTGTGGTGGCCGGGAGTAGATTGTGATATCGAGAAAATGGTGAAACAGTGTTTTGGATGCCAGAAAAACCAAAACATGCCCGCGACAGCGCCGTTACACCTGGAATGGCCTTCTTCGCCGTAGGAAAGCTAAGTACACACAGACTTTGCAGGACCTTTTAGGAACCGCATGTTTCTTATTGCCGTGGATGCGCACTCAAAATGGCCGGAAATTGCAGAAATGAAAGCTACAATCGCGACGAACACAGTAGAAGTGCTACATGCTATATTCTCGCGAACGGGTATTCCAGCTCAGATTGTTTCAGGGGATGGAAGTCAATTCACATCAGAGGAAGTCGCAATATTCGTGAAGCAGAATGGTATAAAACATTATAAATCAGCTCCGTATCATCCAGCTACAAACGGTTTGGCCGAAAGATTCGTACAGACATTTAAGAACAGTATTAAATTCATATATAGTGAAAACATGGACGTGAGCGAGAAAATTGCTAACTTTCTATTGATGTATAGAAACACTCAGCTTTCGACTACAAACGAATCACCTGCTAAATTGGTTATGGGCCAAGAATTTATATCCCGCCTACGTCTAGTTGAACCAAGCGTTCAACGAAACGTATTACAAAGCCAGATGTTAGCTATTTTTAAAAAATAGACGGTCAGTGCGTAACCCTTATTTCAAAGTTACACAGCCTGTAATTAAACGTGATTACAAGGGACGAGAGAAATGGGCTCGAGGAGTTATTGCTGCCAGAGAGGGACCTTTGATGTACAAAGTCGAGATTATACCAGGAGTAGTCTGGACATGACATGTCGACCAATTACGAACAAGTAAATTGAGTAACAATGACAATGCTGAAAGCGTTTGAACATCCTATTACAGTTCCAACTGATGTTACAATGACATTATACGCAAACTAAAATGAGAAAATGTAAATGAGAACATTGAACAAGACGAGTCCGCAAAAGAACAAACTGTACCACGTTATCCAGAAAGGATCAGAAAACCACCGAAAACACTGATAACCGAAATATAAAAAAAAATTAAATACTATTTTTAGTTTCTTTAGTTAAAGCGTAAGAAAATTAAGCTCTTCTTTAATTTTCAAAACATGCCGATTTGAAGTAATCGATAATCAATAGACAATATTGACAATAAAACTGGCAAAGAGGACATGTAATGTTTTGATACAAACACTGTCTGGTATCTAGGTTAATTTGTTATGTCGAGACAAACTTTAATGTGCATTATTAATCTTTCTAATTATTTCTATCTTAATCTTTATAGTGGTCAGCCGGCAAGTAACGTTTGGGTTTAAGTATCCAAGAATTAATGGCTCTCTTGATAATGAATAAATCTGTCAAGTTGTAAATACATTAATTCTGTTGCAATACACTTGTAAATCTGTCTGAAATCTCACTATTAAAATGTAGTCCAAATAGAAAGGTAGTCTATTTATTTAAGCCCTGTATAAAAATAAAAAATAAGTCATAGGCTACAGCAATCAGGCATGGGGACCTAACACCAAAAGTACCCTACACGAGGAAAGCTCGAATCTTTTCATCACCTTGTCTCCGGATGCTCAATTTTAACATCAAATTAGTATAAGGTCAGCCATGACAGGGTATGCCAATACTTGCATTGAAAAATATGCAAAGAGTACTCAATAGAAACCAGTACAAACTGCTACGAGCATCACCCCGAACCAGTCGCCAAAGAGAACAATGTTACTATCCTATGGGGTTTTCCTATCCACACAGATTGAACAAGTTAGGCAAATCTTCCTGAAATTGTGATCGAAGACAAGAAAAACAATACCTGTTTCTTTAGGAGTACCATCTAATAAGAATATCTCTGCAGTTCAGGAAATGTGGCACTTGAAAAAAAAAAAAATTTGCCTGCAGCAGTCGGAGCATTAGGTAGCATTAAAAAGGGTACCCAAATTTTTTTAGACCAAATTCCAGGCAGACCATCTCTTCAAGAAGTTCAAAAGATCATTTTGAATAGCACAACACGCATTTTAAGGCGATTTTTGAGTATTTAAATAAAACAATTTTTAAGTATTTTATCGCTGCTGATGTTCGAGTTATAAATTATTTTTGTAGCAATTTTCAAAAAAGTTATTTTTAATACATAAATTTCTCTATTACTTAAGATATTGTGTTGTTATATAGATATAAGATATATGTTTCCCAACAATAAAAAATCCGTCTTCTTCTGCCTCACGGAAATATTGATGTCTCTTTTGATGAAGTACGAATCAAACGTGGGATATTTTTGGAGGATTCAACCTCGCCCCTTTTATTTTGTATACATCTTATTCTTTTGCCTTAAGAACTTAATAAGTTGTGCTTTGATTTTAAGATTGATGGTAAGAGCCTGCGTGACCTATTCTATATGGATGACCTAAAGCTTAATGGAAGGTATGATAACAAGGTTGAGGATTTGATAAAAGTAGTGGGGTAGTTTAGTGAGATAGGTATAAAGTTTTGTGTGGATAAGTGCACCAAAATCACATTTAAGAGAGTTAAACTCAAAAAGAGTAGCAATGCAACTTTAGATAAGCAATGTGCAGTGAAAGACCTAAAATGGAAGTTTTTACACGTGATTAAGAGCTGATGAAGGCGATTGGATCTAGAAACTCTTTATGGAAACAAAACTGAAAAAAGAACTCCTGAGAAGAGTATGATACAATTTGAAATCAGAACTAAACTATGAGAGCCGTATTTTAACCATAAACTCTCTTGTTGTTGTAGTCATTACCTACAGCTGGGATATTATCGATAGAACGTAAGTGATATAAGAAAGCTTGACACTATAATCAGAAAACTTTTGACTGCAAACAAAATGCACCATCCCAAAGCAGATATTACTAGCCCAGGAAAAGTGGTGGTAGGGAAATGATTCAATTGGAACGTTTGTACAAATTTTCCACTATAGGACTCTTTAGATGTTTAGGAATTTATTGCCATTGGATGCTCAAGATGGAATTGCAACATGAGAGTCGAAAAATGTGGCACTTTGTTGTAAAAGAACTTAGAAAATTCTTAGACGAGCTAAATAATGTAGAGATCGAATATGAAGTGAAAAGCCAGCCTGAAGGTAAGGAAAAATGCTGTTGATATCAGTGATGTCATAATACTACTAGACTTTCCAATTAGAACAGATAGGACTAAGGAGGCCAAAAGCTCTGGTATTGCAAGTAAAGATAACGCCAAGAGAATATTTTAGATGATTGGCATGAGTATACCAAGTGATAACAATGTTTCTAGGAAAGTGTTTGAAAAAGTTTAACAAAATAAAGATCTAGAAATTGTGGTAATTTAAATGTGGCACTTGAAGACATCAACAATTCCAGTATCTTTTAGAACATTAGGAATGATCAAGAAAGGAACGAAAATGCTTATTGAGAAAATACCAAGCAATTTAATCTTGAGTAAAATTCAAAAGATTGTGCTTTATTGTACTTAACATATCTTAACACATACTCTCTCTATCCAAGACCCTTTATTTTAGACCAGCTTCAATTTACACTTGAAAGACAAAGGCATGCTATAAGCGGTTTAGTTTCCCAGGTGACTGGGAATGACATGAGAACAGATAAATAATAATAAAAATAACACAAATTTTTATACAGGATGATCTTTAGTGCAGAAAGCATGTACTATAACAATGCTTTCTGCACTTTGGTCAGGCCTACTACCGTTGGAACTCGTATTTCCATATTCTTTCCAAGCATTGATTCGATTACGCTTGTTCCCCTATTTTCAGAGTTTGGAGCTTCTTCAGTTTTGAATCAGGTAGTCCAAGTGACAAAGTACCTGCGAAAGTAAAAATTGGTAATGCCATCGTTCTGTATACTGCTTCGGTTGCATCCGATGTGAAACTATATCTTATTTTTCTCATCATATTCAATCTTTTTGCAGCCTTTTAACAAAGTGGTGGAAAGGGTCAAAATGGGATCTAGATGCAGTCAGAGGTATTTATAACTTTTTGTTGAGTTGGCAGACTTTCCATTTCCATTAATTCCAAGCTGCTTCCCAACAAGCTCAACTCAACCTCTTTCCAGTCCGAAACAACATTGTTTCCGTTTTGCTATTTCTCAATTCATTTTCATTTAGCCATTTTTAATACTGTAAATGTCTTTGTTCAAACGTCTGGCTATATCATTATTGTGCATTACTCCGGACGCTATTCTGGGGAGAACATGGCTACTGAAAACGCCCTGCTTATCCATGAATGCCTGCCTGACCTGAAAGAGCTTGAATCCTGAGAAATTGAGTGCAACTATAAAGTCCCTTGTCACTTCTGAAAAGGATCTTATCTTTGCTGAGGTCTTCAATCATTGCTTAAAGACGGTAGTGAAAAAGTTATTTTTTAGCCATTGATGAAGAGAAAGAAAAGTAACACTTGATATGAGAACTACTAACTTTGTCCCACTACCATTATCGTCATGGTCTTTTCTTTCAGACTGATACAGAATAAATGCATTGAAAAAAGGTAGCTACTCTTTGTAGCATTCATAGGCTCTGCAAATTGTTCTCCTCTTGTCAAGAGAGATGGCATGTTGCAGATCTTTTACAAGATTGGGATTGCCCTCAGCCTGCTAAGAAGTGTTGAACTAAAATTGATTATCACTATGCTTTGTAGCTAACTGCATTAAAGGAAGTTGAATAAGTTTATATGCCATAGTAGTTTTCTTAATAAACAGAGGGATAGGTTAAGGTAGTTCAGCAGTGAAATGGTAGTGGATGAAGTTACTTTTTTACTTACATAAGCCTATCTCTCCTCCTGGAGCTTAGGCCATCGACGAAATTTCCCCAGTGGCTCTTGTCTTGCACTACTCTCTACACCTGCTTCCATGAAAACCCTAGCTGCTTAGTGTCTACATCGGAGTTTCTTTGCCACAAGTTCCTTGCCTTTTCTTGTTTCTTATTTCTTTGAGAGTTCCACGCCAAGGCCTCTCTGGTGATGTTAGATCCTGGCTCCCTCAAGGTATATCCAAGGTGGTCCTATCTCTTTTCCCGAATCCCTTCATCCATGGAGCACTGCTGTCTCCTTTGCCATAGAATATGATTTTTGAAGGACTCTGGCCAGCAAATAGGAAACAAAGTTCCCGTTTAGCTGCCCTGACACTTCTCTTTACAGTCTTGTTTGCTTCGGCATGCTCCTTTTAGACTGTGGCCTTTGCTGTTCTTGCACGGCTATTATTCACTGCAATCTTCATCTTCTTCCTTTCATGGATCTTCCTGGAGGTTTCTGCAGAGGTCCAGCCTTTCTAGTGGAACACTTTTCTGTCACGTTTCTCCTCTCATTCTCCATGTACTGCTTTCTTAATTGTCTTTAATTTGGTTTGAATTTTTTTGTCCTTTTTCTCCTCCTCATAAAGTTCCTGAAGGACACAAATTCTATTGCTTAAGGTTACTCTGTAGTTTTACCCTGTCACTGCATCCTTCAGAAAATCCACATTGTATCTTAATTTTCTTCTCTCTCGACCTGTTCAATTCTTTTTCAATTACAGCTTCAGTTTTTCTGTAAGAATTTGATGGTTAAGTGCAACTTCCCCGCCTCTTTTGACTCTGCCATCTTGTAATGATCTCCATAATGTAGCCAATTTGGTTCTCGATGACATGGTCTGAGACAATTATTGTTTCTTTGTGAATCCTTCGGTGTGAGAATACACTTTCAATAATCACACAACTGTTTTGGGCACATGTGTCCCAAACAGTTCTCCATTTTCATTCATCTCTCGCAGTTCATGTATCAACATCACCTTTCCGAACCCTGTGTTGTCTGTAACAACTCTAGTATTAAAATTTCTTAAAATGATGTTTGTCTCTATTATTCAACTTGCTGAAAATGTCCTGTAGTTAGTAATTTAGTGATAACAACCCTCCTTTGCCGTCGTACATTATTCATTGGCTGGTGCGTAACATTTTACTACTTTTATCTTGATTTTTTTTTTCTTTTTTGTGAAGAAAGCTGTAATTACTTTTAGTCTTCTTGCTTCCCATCCATTCAGTACCTTTTGTGTCCCCTTGCCAAGCATGAGTGCCACATCATTCATTGGTATTAGGGACATGCTCCTCTTTATGTCCCTAATACAGCAGCAGCATTCCTGATAGAAGTCTTTTCTTTCCAGACTAGGTCCACCTGGTCTCGCAAAATCAAAACTGAAAACGGTTATAGTTCCTTGTTTCTGCTTCTTTCTGGTTGTCTTCCCTGTCTCGTATCTTGTCACGATGTTCCTGTTGGCTATGGTTAAAATTTTTATGGTCGATAGAAAGATCGTTGATGTTGCTACTTCCTTCTGCATGGAAGAATATGACAGGACGTCATATTCTTCCATGCAGAAGACCGTCCCACTCCCAAATCCTTTGTTGTGTAGTAATCGAGATTTCTGTTGGTTAGAGGTTTTTGCAGGGTATGTTTGCTGGTTCCACCCTCAACCCTTCTTTTTTTTTGCTTGGATTAGGACCTTCCTTGAAAGAATTAGTGAACTAATTTTGCCTTTTCTTTTTGNAGGTCCACCTGGTCTCGCAAAATCAAAACTGAAAACGGTTATAGTTCCTTGTTTCTGCTTCTTTCTGGTTGTCTTCCCTGTCTCGTATCTTGTCATGTTGGCTATGGTTAAAATTTTTATGGTCGATAGAAAGATCGTTGATGTTGCTACTTCCTTTCCGTCTTTATTACAGGACGTCATATTCTTCCATGCAGAAGACCGTCCCACTCCCAAATCCTTTGTTGTGTTGTAATCGAGATTTCTGTTGGTTAGAGGTTTTTGCAGGGTATGTTTGCTGGTTCCACCCTCAACCCTTCTTTTTTTTTGTGCTTGGATTAGGACCTTCCTTGAAAGAATTAGTGAACTAATTTTGCCTTTTCTTTTTGCCCTGAATTCTTTGAGTTGTGCAAACGAAGTTGGATCTGGTAATTTTCTTGATTATTTGCAGATAACAAAATGCTGGAGGTAGAACCCTCAGGATCAAGAGAAAAAACATGTTCCGAGAAACCCCAGAAGACGTGAAATTGAGGCAAATATTAAAAAGATTAGACTAAGCTGGAAACAGCTTCAGAGAGAGTCTAGGAGATAGAACTGTGGTTGCCTGTTGTTGGATATTATGCTTTAGGAAGAGTAAGAGCGTAAGTAGTAACTATTTGCTTAGCGAGTCTTTTTCGAGATTATTTATTAAACTGTCTAAAGTTGCAGGTTTTCCTGCAGATTTTCCAGCAGCCCTCCAGCAGTCTTCTCAGCTTGATGTCGCTTCATAGACGCCATTTATTCCCCAATGTTCTCATGGCATAGCGATTATAGCTGGTATTAAAAACATACCATCTTATTTCAGCATGTAACTTGTTAGATAACTCTGCAGTATAGATTATTCTTCCTGTGTATAGTATAGATATTTTCTAATTATATTCACTCCAAATTGTGAAGAGGATATTTTTAATTTGTTTATTTTTCTTTTTTCTTTCCTTTTTTATCTTGCTACAACTTCTTTCTTGGGAGGGAAGTCTATTTTGTCGTGTAATTTTGTATCTTACATCTTTTACTATACAAGGACAAGTTTTGGGAGTGATCGAGAAAAAAAACCCTGAAAAAGGAGACTGTTTTCATCGAAGACCTTCTAGATAAGTGTCATGTGTCAGCTGGCCAATCTTTTTTCAAGAACCCTGCTTTATGGAAAAAGAAATGTTGAAAAATAGAGAAAATCTTTAAATTAAAGACGACTGACATGTCAACCTTACGTTTTGCTAGTACAAAAAAGAGACAAAAATGTAGGTAAAATAAATTACTCTGGCTGTAACTGAATCGGAAACAACCAAACTGAAATATCAACGTAGAAATTGTAAACGGTAGTACATTCTTTGAAAATTATGATAAAATCTGTGCCGATGAAATAAATCAGAGAAACATAGTGTCCTTGATGTTAAACCACAGGGGTGATCGGTACAAGACAATATTTGATTCTCTCGCTGTAGTCTACTGGTTTCCATACTTTAATAATTGCTTTTTCTAAGTAACCTTTACTTTTCGTTTCGTGGGAATATGAGGTAGTTTGTTCTTCGAACTAAACAGACGAAATCGCTTGATATACTTTGAATGTTTTTCTCCCAGTTCTGGAGCCACATTATCCATAGTTGCAATAATTAAGTTATGGATTAATTCTCTTATTGAGTTAGAAGAATCAAATAAGCATGTCTCATTCCCACGTCAATTTAAATCAGAGGAACCGCTTCGAGAAGGATACTAGTTTTTTTAAAAATTGCATCTTTATTTCACACGATCATTGATCATAGAATTGATCATAGAATCCGATGATAAGGGACACAACACAGCAAAAAAAGATCAATTCTAATTTGGATACAAAGTTATCTAGGAAGGAATTCGTTAATTTAATAGGTGATGTTTACTGTTAAAATCTACTAAAATATACACGAACTTGACCTTTGAACGAAAGACTAGGGTCTTTGTTGTTGTTTCGATGCCTTTTTATTCTGGCAATAGGATTTTAAAATTTTGTTTATCTTCCTACGTATTTTGATCTTACTTCATTTTAATAGGAAAAATAAATCACGTCATCATTGGCGTGTTCTAATTTCATTGAATTAAGACCAAAATGTGAGACCAAAATGTACTTATCCTAAACATGAAATAGTTTTGTCAAGGACTTATGTGAAGGCAGAATTTACATACATTTTGGAAAGTTAAAGAGGTTTTTTTAACTCGAGTTAGGGATATTCTCCTCCTCTTTTAATTTTTTTTTCAACTTTCTCTGACTGGGAGCCCCGAGTGAGTAGCAATTTCTTATATTCTTAAATAGTCATAATTTCTTACAATACAACGTCCCTTTCTTTCTCATTTCCCAGAAAGTCATGTTTAGTTCAACAGGCACTCTATCTTTTGGCTGTTCTTTTTATTTTCTTTCTTTAGATAAAATTTTTTTTTTTTGAGTGAGCAATATTACTTCTTTTCAGCTCCTTGTCCTAACCATGTATATTTTTGAGCTCTTTAAGCTAGACAGGTTTTTTAGTTCTTTTTTGTGTTCTGTATTTTAGCGTTGTTTCCATTGGCCCGTCAGCTCATCCTCATTTTTGTCTCATAATGAATAAGAGGCTCTTCTTTAGTGCCTAGTCGGAAAAACGTACGGCTATTAATGTTAGTCAAGATTACTCTTGGAATTTTCCTCTTTCTTCTCTATACTTCTTCTAATAAATTCTTAACGTCCTGTATATCCTGTCTCTGGAATCTGGTTTGTCAAAGACATGAACATGCAAACCCGCATTTGCTTTCGAAGTTGCACAGTAAACCCAATAGCACTTGCTTTCTTTTAGCTTTACTTCAGCCACTATCTCGCTTAAAGTTTCTGTTATGAAGTGGGAAAATGTTTTTTTTCATATGGTTTTACATATCCGCAGCGATAGCCAAAGAAATAACCATCGTTCTGTATTTGATATGATAGGGTTTTTTTCTCTGTTGACAATGGGCTCAGACATTGGTTACTGTCTACAAATATCTCTCAAAATTGGACAGACAAACGGATTGCTCATACAAATAAATAACTTAATACACACACCCATACACACGCATATATATATATATATATATATTTATACACACATATATATACATATATATTTATCTATATACATCTATCTATATCTATATCTATCTCTGTAAATAAGGGGAAACACGAAAAATAAGAACTATCATCAGGCAATATCTCAGCTCATTGTCAACAGAGAAAATGATCGAAATATTGTGAAACTATTAGTTGCAATCATAGTTCTATTTTTCGTGTTTTACCTTATGTATATTGCCCTGATATATGCATTGAGCACTTTTTGATACGAACTCACAAATTTGCACAAATCTATCTATCTATCTATCTATCTATCTATCTATCTATCTGTCCATCTACCTATTTATCTATCTATCTTTCTATCTATCTATCTATCTATCTATCTATCTATCTATCTATCTATCTATCTAACAATTTTAAAAGCAGCAATTAATTCCTTGATTAAATTTTTAATCATTACCAACACTGATGTCCAAAAAAATGTGCATCTCCAGCGTATAAATGTCTCTGCTATCGAGACAATGGCAAGAAAAACAATAACCAATGTTCTATAAGTTTAGTAAAGACAACGTTTGAAGTACNTTCTTCTAATAAATTCTTAACGTCCTGTATATCCTGTATATCATGTCTCTGGAATCTGGTTTGTCAAAGACATGAACATGCAAACCCCCATTTGCTTTCGAAGTTGCACAGTAAACCCAATAGCACTTGCTTTCTTTTAGCTTTACTTCAGCCACTATCTCGCTTAAAGTTTCTGTTATGAAGTGGGAAAATGTTTTTTTTCATATGGTTTTACATATCCGCAGCGATAGCCAAAGAAATAACCATCGTTCTGTATTTGATATGATAGGGTTTTTTTCTCTGTTGACAATGGGCTCAGACATTGGTTACTGTCTACAAATATCTCTCAAAATTGGACAGACAAACGGATTGCTCATACAAATAAATAACTTAATACACACACCCATACACACGCATATATATATATATATATATATATATATATATATATATATTTATACACACATATATATACATATATATTTATCTATATACATCTATCTATATCTATATCTATCTCTGTAAATAAGGGGAAACACGAAAAATAAGAACTATCATCAGGCAATATCTCAGCTCATTGTCAACAGAGAAAATGATCGAAATATTGTGAAACTATTAGTTGCAATCATAGTTCTATTTTTCGTGTTTTACCTTATGTATATTGCCCTGATATATGCATTGAGCACTTTTTGATACGAACTCACAAATTTGCACAAATCTATCTATCTATCTATCTATCTATCTATCTATCTATCTGTCCATCTACCTATTTATCTATCTATCTTTCTATCTATCTATCTATCTATCTATCTATCTATCTATCTATCTATCTATCTAACAATTTTAAAAGCAGCAATTAATTCCTTGATTAAATTTTTAATCATTACCAACACTGATGTCCAAAAAAATGTGCATCTCCAGCGTATAAATGTCTCTGCTATCGAGACAATGGCAAGAAAAACAATAACCAATGTTCTATAAGTTTAGTAAAGACAACGTTTGAAGTACACAATCTAAATCATAAAGAAATATACTATGTAAACTTTAATTTACAGCGAGAGCATTTGTTTATGATAATAATGACAATGACAGGGACAGCAACAATGATAATAATGATGATTGTCGTTGTCAGCTTTTTTGTTCTGACTCCAAAAAGATAAGTAAGCCAGATGTTATTATCGGCTATATCCATAAATTTGCTCAACAGACGTTATTTTTCATTTAATTTTAGCACCTTTGTAATTGGGCTCTTTGAAGCTTTGGTCTTTCACTCAGTTTAACCCTGTACTTAAGTGTCAATTTTTAATTCCCCACTACTTTTATTGTTTTAATTATTTAATTTTAATTGTGTCGTGTCAAACGGAATAAATTACTATTAAGAGACATAATACTAATTATGTAAATTTATTTACGAGGCATTGTTTTGATGATGAAGGCACGTGAAATTTGAAAAAGGCCACAATGGAGATAAAATATATGAACTGGATACATTTATAGGTAGCAAAACGTGTAGAAAAATACACGGAAGGTCTCATTTCAATAACCATGTAAAAACTCAACTTAAACAGTGTCCACGTAGTGTAGTAACAAAAATTGATTCTTTATCTGAAGCTGTAGTGATAATTTCTGATACAGAAACTCTCCTTTTAAATTTTAACACTTCTCAGTTTGTCCTTTGCATTCAGAAAATATTGAAAAACAGCTTGCAAGGAGATAGATTCGGTAGCACTGTCAGCTGGTTTACCCTGAAGGTATTTACAAAGTTACAGGGAAGATAAAGGGCAATTAGGATTCATTTGTTTGAAGAACTCCATATAAATAAAAAAGGTATGGTTTATTTTCCTAATCAAAAAGCAACTGGATTACAAAACAAAGTTGAAACTTACAGGATAAGGAAACAAAAATATGAATTAATATTTCTTAATCATAACTCCTTTTATGGTGTATCCAAATAACCTTCAGAAAGTTTCAATATGAAAATGTTTTGTTGCGATGGACGAAAGCTCGTTTGGCTTTTCCTCAAATTCTCTTCAATAAATCTGTTATATAATACTTCTTTTAAATATTTCATACATATCTCATAGATCTCAAAAAAACTCTTTTACAATTTATTTACAAAGCCTATTTATATATGATTTCCTAAGCTTTAGTCAGCATAATACAAAAAAGAGCTTAGGGAACGTTCCAGAAGAGTAGCCATTTATCTAGATGAATAAAAAAATTTCCTTATTGTTCATTTTGCTTACTTTGTCAACCAAATGTTCGCGAGTTTTCTTATCTCCTAAATGTCTATTACGTCATACCGTACACTCGTGACATTGCCTTCGGCATGTGTGCAATAACTGAAAGTAAAGCAACGTTGACAAGCATTGGCATTAAATATAGGCTGTGGAACAAGTAATATAGCCAATTAACAATCTATTGTCAGAAAAAGAAAACGTTGTAAATAAATTACCAAGAATAAGCAATCAACTGGACAATTTTGATGAAGTAACAGTAGTTGAGGAGTTTTCTAATTTACTAGAGGACAAAACTCTACTATACATTGCCTATTACATAAAGCGAATGTGACTAGTTAAATCTTAAGCTTACTAAACGTTTAATTTCTGTTGGCAATATTTTTACATCCAATACCAAACAACTATAATATGTATACTATTTTATTTATTCAATGTTGTTTAGATTTAGATGAGAAGAGGCTATAGCACTATTACTAGTTGAAATGTATGATTTCATAACGATGTTAATTATTTACACGAGGTAACCGGTTTAAATCACGTTCTTCGCAACTTTCAATATTGTATGCTTGGAAAACATATATAGAAAGTTCAGTAAAAAAAAATGATTACAGTATGGGATGTTTTCCCAATCTGCATGCTGCCTTACGTCAATAAAACCTCCAGTGCTTCTTGCGAAAGGTGTTTTAATCAATGGCGCAGAGTTCAAACATGGCTCTGATCCAAAATAACACAAGTGCTTAGGGATATTGTAATTCACATCTGGCACAAGACAGGAATTGACACCTTGCCATTCGTTGATACCGCCAATAAATTTACATCTAACGCAAAAAAAGACACCAAATTTTCAGTAATTCACAATAAATGGGACTTTACCATTAAAATTTTCCATTATTATTATTAATATTACCATCATCATCATTGTTATTATTATTATCATCATCATAATCATTATAATTATTATCATTATTATCATTATTATCATTATTATCATTATTATCATTATTATCATTATTATCATTATTATCATTATTATCATTATTATCATTATTATCATTATTATCATTATTATCATTATTATCATTATTATCATTATTATCATTATTATCATTATTATCATTATTATCATTATTATCATTATTATATCATTATTATCATTATTATCATTATTATCATTATTATCATTATCATCATTATTATTATTATAATCATTATTATCATTATTATTATTTATCATTATTATCATTATTATCATTATTATCATTATTATCATTATTATCATTATTATCATTATTATCATTATTATCATTATTATCATTATTATCATTATTATCATTATTATCATTATTATCATTATTATCATTATTATCATTATTATCATTATTATCATTATTATCATTATTATCATTATTATCATTATTATCATTATTATCATTATTATCATTATTATCATTATTATCATTATTATCATTATTATCATTATTATCATTATTATCATTATTATCATTATTATCATTATTATCATTATTATCATTATTATCATTATTATCATTATTATCATTATTATCATTATTATCATTATTATCATTATTATCATTATTATCATTATTATCATTATTATCATTATTATCATTATTATCATTATTATCATTATTATCATTATTATCATTATTATCATTATTATCATTATTATCATTATTATCATTATTATCATTATTATCATTATTATCATTATTATCATTATTATCATTATTATCATTATTATCATTATTATCATTATTATCATTATTATCATTATTATCATTATTATCATTATTATCATTATTATCATTATTATCATTATTATCATTATTATCATTATTATCATTATTATCATTATTATCATTATTATCATTATTATCATTATTATCATTATTATCATTATTATCATTATTATCATTATTATCATTATTATCATTATTATCATTATTATCATTATTATCATTATTATCATTATTATCATTATTATCATTATTATCATTATTATCATTATTATCATTATTATCATTATTATCATTATTATCATTATTATCATTATTATCATTATTATCATTATTATCATTATTATCATTATTATCATTATTATCATTATTATCATTATTATCATTATTATCATTATTATCATTATTATCATTATTATCATTATTATCATTATTATCATTATTATCATTATTATCATTATTATCATTATTATCATTATTATCATTATTATCATTATTATCATTATTATCATTATTATCATTATTATCATTATTATCATTATTATCATTATTATCATTATTATCATTATTATCATTATTATCATTATTATCATTATTATCATTATTATCATTATTATCATTATTATCATTATTATCATTATTATCATTATTATCATTATTATCATTATTATCATTATTATCATTATTATCATTATTATCATTATTATCATTATTATCATTATTATCATTATTATCATTATTATCATTATTATCATTATTATCATTATTATCATTATTATCATTATTATCATTATTATCATTATTATCATTATTATCATTATTATCATTATTATCATTATTATCATTATTATCATTATTATCATTATTATCATTATTATCATTATTATCATTATTATCATTATTATCATTATTATCATTATTATCATTATTATCATTATTATCATTATTATCATTATTATCATTATTATCATTATTATCATTATTATCATTATTATCATTATTATCATTATTATCATTATTATCATTATTATCATTATTATCATTATTATCATTATTATCATTATTATCATTATTATCATTATTATCATTATTATCATTATTATCATTATTATCATTATTATCATTATTATCATTATTATCATTATTATCATTATTATCATTATTATCATTATTATCATTATTATCATTATTATCATTATTATCATTATTATCATTATTATCATTATTATCATTATTATCATTATTATCATTATTATCGTTATTATATTCTATAATTGTAAGTGTAGGGAATGAAAGTTAAGATAAAAATTGCCTTCAAATTAGCTTTCTTTTTAGCTCACAACGACAAAATTGAAGTTACTTTTTTCGTCAAAGCTGATATAAAATTAGTGCTATTCAAATATGCAATAGCATAATCAACTGTTATTTCATACAGGAACACTAAACTAAAAAGAACAATTAGGTGGCTTGAAGATTTGTAATTCTATTTTCCTAAGGTCTTGCCAAACTCTAGTTATATTTTTCTTCTGTTCAATCAGATCCTCTCTATAGTCCCTAATATATATATTTACGATTTCAATTCAACATATGGTCAACAATTTTATCTTGTCACTTTTTTCTCTACGTTTCTGTACACTCTAATTCCCTATTCCTCAATTCATTTTTGTTATTGTCATCGTTTTGTCCATGTCCTGTTTATGTCAGTCCCTCGTTGTTATTGTTTAATTTTGCCATTTAACATCTACGGCTACCAGCTTAGCACTCATACTATATATATATATATATAATATATATATATATAAATACTCTATTTAACATTTTATTTATAACTCAATAGTCGTTAGTAATATCAATACGTTGCTTAATAGCATAAAGCAAAGACAGGAAATATATAAAAAATAAGGGTTGATATGTTGCTATGCTTTCTATGCATTCCAGAAAGAAAAACAAACCCTTTTTTCATGCGTATATTTCACTACAGAAGGGTAACTTTTTATTTGTTTACTGAATAAGAAAAAAGAGAGGGATATAGATAGATAGACAGGTATATCTGTAGGCAGAGTTGAAACATGGAGAAATACAACGTTACAGGAGCAGGGAGAACATTGGGTAAGAGAGAATGCAAGGAGACACTTGAATTATTTTTTTTTAAATTGTACGTTGATAGGTCCTACACCATCCCAGTGAAGTATGTGAGAAAACCAAAAAATGTTGACAAACCTTGACCAAAAACATAAATGGACTCTTGTGTACATCTGTCTTTATTTTCCACATTTATGGTTATTTAGAGAACTATTTAAAAGCTAAAAATGTTGCTGCTACGATTTAAGACACTTGCTCCAACAACTGCTTTCCTTGACAAGAATTCAGATTCTCTTGTGAATGCAATCAACTTTGTCAACAAATCCTTTACATTTATTTGCAGCATTAATTTTTATCCATATTATCTTCTAATTAATATATAAAACTATTCAACAATTACATAAAGGCGATTATATTTCACTCATTGCGAAGTACACAAATAAATAAATTTGGCACAAAAAAGTCGGCATTTGCAAATAAGGAAACAACGAAAACAATAACAATGAGGTAGGATTTTAATGCCGCACCTGTATTAAGTGGTATTGTAATGCCATGGATTATCAATTCAAGAATTAGTCGACTTAAAGTTAGGAAAGGAAAATGACGAAATATTTCAAATTTAAAACGTTGGATTAATAATCTAAGCATGTACGTTTGACAAAGCATAAATAAATGCCGATATTTCTTCAGAACATGCTTCAAGTAAGGAAAAATAATCCATCATTATGAATCCTCTTTTTCTGTTTTAATATAATTCCAAAATTTAGATCTTTGGCAGTGACATTTTTAGATTAGATCAGCATAAAACATTACCAGTCTAATAGTGTTTATTGCTAATCAGACGAAATAAAACAATATAGAAAAGATTTAAGTTAAGGTAAAATGTAAATAAACATAGTAGGAGCTTGAAAAGAAGCGCAGAAATTTAGAATTGGGAAATCAGTTCTGGACTTGTTAAAAATGGAGTTGAAGACGGGTATGAGTTTGGAATAATTGGCCAAAACAATTTAAAACTGAAGAGAAAATAAAAAAATCATGGACTCATATTGCCTATATAATGCAAAGCTTGTTTAAATTTCGGGTACCAGATGATGAATGCTTCAAACAATCGTATTTTATGAGGGCATAGATTCGAAATGTATCTTTAATGCTTACGTTGTAGTTCTTTCATGTTATGATAAGATCTATTTAAACAAAGTCCACACTTTCAGGAACAATAGTCTGAAGACGACGAGTCAATTTATCTCCATAGTTCTGACAATATTTAATATTCATCGTAAAGTTTATTTGTTGCTTGTAAATGTTAACATTATTTCGGAAGTCACAAAAATATCACAAATTTGGAGGCTCAGTTCAGATGACATATTGATACTCCGTATTTTGGAATGATAAAGTTGGATGGTTGGTAGGGTTCACTTGTAGTAAATCCTACATAACGTTTTATTGGTTCGGTACATTAAGCAGAGCAAACCACATTGAAAATAACCTTTCCCCCACCTCCTCATTGTACTACAGTGTCTTCCATTACGTGTGTTCCGCACAGTGCAGAAAACACAATCTGAATTGAAAAAGAGAGGGTAGCTTTTGGTTCATACTTTCAGTTTTATAGTACTATTAAAACTGTTGAAATGTATAGAAGCATTGTTTGTTCAATAAGGGTTTGGTGATGGTAATTTGTTTTCTTGTTTGTCGGGCATCTCTCAATATAGAAAATTTGCTTTAATTGAAAATAGTGTATTTATTCCAAATAAATTCAAGACAAGATGTCGTATTTTATTTGACATTGCAGCTGATCAGATTGGTTATAATTCGACAATCACTTATTTTACCATTATGAAAAATGAAATAGATAGAATAAAATAAAAGAAAATTGACATTCTGTTACCCCGTATATTAGAGCATAGGTTCTAAATCAAATTTAGCCAATTTTAATTTTTTTAAAGTCAACATTTTACACTTTTAATTTGTCTTACTTCGTTGTCGTCAGCGTCGTCAAGATGCCGTATCCTGGAGGACCTTCGCTGCATAATGCACCATCTCTCTCCTTCCCTTGTTACATATATAAATTCAAATGTTGCCGCCCCTTTCAATTTTGCTTCAATTTCATCTCCGGCATGACTCTTTCCTGAGCCCATAGGTTACAGCCTTTCCATAATTTAAATGACCTTTGTTTTCAGATTCCTAGTATTTAGATTTAGACCAGGATGCTTGCTTCATTGTACTAATTTTGTATTCCAGAATTCAAATACCAGAAGAATTTATCTACGTATATATGGAATTAGTATTGTCAAAGAATAACAAGCGTTGAACATGTCCAAAAATATCATCCGAATATTGGGGAATGGAGAAATTGTCATAAAGTCACCAGGAAACAAGAAAATAAACATCATACTAGATTGGAGGTACCATTTAATTAAAGGATCCATCAACAGAATATCTAAGATAAAAAAGTGTTTGTTTGATTAAATTGAGATTCTTACACCCTCACCTCCTCAAAATATTACAGCTCTCCTCAATTCTCTCTCTGCAAAAATTACAATCCCGTACTTGAACAATGGAAGTGTATGCGCATCATAAATATTTATGCAAATTTTGATTTTGTTATCTTTAAAACTTTGGCCATTCCTTCTTAGAGGTTGCTGAAAAACACCTACCTTGGTACAGATTAGAAAATAATTTTTTGGGCTTGTGCCAGACCTACTTAGCGGCTTACCTCGCTTGGGTTGCCAGTAGTAGATTATTCGTTATTGTATAATACTCTCCTTCCTTTTTATAAACTTATCAAAACAGAAGATATGACTTTTGACCTATTTTCTAATGTTGTTTCTGTTATTTATAAAAGCTCCCCTAATGAATTGCAGCTTGTCGTTGATGGACCTTGTTCATCACACTAACTGGGAAAGTTATGTGACAGAAGTCTTACTTCTGATAGATTTAACCAGAATAGACAGGTCCAACCGTAGGAATCAGAATGAATAAGACTCTTCCACAAACTGCTAAGTATACATGGGTAGCACTTGATGGGATTGGCAATCGCTCACAAACAGGTGTTTTGGTGTTGTAATCATCTGTGTCTCAGCAGTGGATCATTGCTATGCCAATGGGTAGGTACTCATGCCTTAAATAGAAACTGTGGAATTTCAGGGGAACTGACGACTCCTGACCTCATACTATAATTCCTCCTCCTCAGATGCCATATCCTTCCAGAACATCGGCGGTCATGCTTATCCACAGAGACCTGTCCTTTGGTATCCTCAGGATCTCTATTTAACTTTTGCCGGTCCAAGTTGATACGCTTTTCATGAACGTTAACCGTCTACGTCCTCTGGCTCTTCTTCCACATATCCTGCTTGTAAAAGTCAAGTCCTCCAGTCCTTCCTTTTTGATCACATGTCCTAGGAAGGACAGCTGCCTTCTCCTGATGGTTGTTCGAAGGTTCATGCTACAGCCTGCTCGTCTCAAAACTTCGTCGTTCGTTACAGGGTCAATACAATTAAATACAATTAAAAGATTAAAATGACACTAACAAATAATGCATCCACAAACCACAACCGTAGTCATATGGGTTATTAATGACAGAGGTCATCAAGGCACGTGTTTGTGGCCGATAAGTCTTGTACTAGTGCAAAAGCAAATCCTATGAAATCCAAAAGGATACCCAGACTCTCGACATTTAATGTTTGTACCTTAAATAGTCAAAGAAAAATTGACCAATTTATGCACTAATCATATAAGTTTATAGATAGATCACTCGCTTACAGGAAAATAGGACTTATTGTCCTGACGACCTTATTAAATTTTATGATCATGGAAATCAATAGATCTTAGCGACTTCTTCGGCTGAAAAGGTTTTCACCAACGCAACGACTGATAGCCTGAGAGTACTTTTGAGTCATAATACCTTAAATTCTTTGTTGAATATAAAGTCATTTAAGTCTCGAATAATGGTAGCAATTTTTAATAGAAACCCAAAGTTCACTGTAGCCTCGTGCTACAGCGAAACAAGCAGTTCAGAAGAGGAAAAATGTGTGTATTTCTCTTATAAACTCATGAATGATATTCGACAGGTTTCTAAGTTTTATGCCTTACATGTTTGTGTTGGTATAAACAATGAAGCACGTAAAGACTAAGGTTGATAACAGTTTCTGTAACTTTATTAACAGAAACGGACAATTCCTGCTGGACTTGTAAAAATAAAGTCTATTCAACCTTAGTGCCTCATACTGTCAAAAAGACGATGAAATGTGGGCTTTCCTTTTTTCAAACGACAATAAATCACAAAATAAACAAGTATTGATTAACAAAATATGGCAAAGCAGCAGCATCAAATGTAAATCATACAACACATATTATTGAATGGGCTTCGATCGAAGATTGTCTTCCATCAAACTCAGACTGTGTCTCCGAGCAAAGCAGAAATACAAAGTGAAAATAATTTACTATGACCTGGCATCTTAAACGAGTAATAAAACTATGAGATGCTTACACTGTTGAGGTTGAAAATTGATTTCAAATTTTGCAAGATCAAAGCTATAATACAACAAAGGATGCTATGTATCGAAACAAAATTTTGCTCTGATTAAAGCTACAAGCAAAGATATCCTGCCACGCTCACTACAAAAACCGATTTTGCAGACGACATTGCACTTCTATTCAACACCTTAAGATAGCTGCAGGACTCTAGCACTCAAGCTCCTGAGACAAAGGTTTTCTTCATATAAACAAAAAAACCCAGTGTTCCTGAGTAACAATAACAGCAACCATAAGCCTAGAACCATTGGCAGAAAGGGCTTAAGACAAATAGAAAACTATCTAAATCTCGTCTCTTGGATTAATTTTTGTTAAAAAGACTTCTGTGTGAGGATAGGAAAAGCATAGACTACTCTTAGAAAGATGAACTTCTTCTTCTTTAAACGGATAGTTCACCGAGCTTAACAGCCGTGGCTCTCCATGCATTTTGGTCCTGTGCCAAGCGGTGTAGATGAGTTAAGCTTCGTCTACCACCATATTAACATATATTGTTGCTGAACCTTGTCTTAGGTCTTCCTCTATCCCTTTTATTATAAACGGACCCAATAAGCAAATCTTTACGGATGACATCTTTCCTAAGTGCATGCCCTACGAAAGCCATTTTACTTTTTGCAATGGTTACCAAAGCCTTTCAACATTTCCGATTTTACTCAGTGCATATTCGGTGGTGAAGATAATTTGGAAATTGGAGTTTTTAACTTCTATAAGATTTAGGTTCTTTAAATAAAATTTTGAGAACATTTTCTTATCTAGCTCTTCAAGGTAGACATTCACCAAAGCGTTGTCAAAACCCCGGATGTTTCTTATACAAAGACGGTAAAAAATTGTGTCTCGTTAACAGCACAACACAACTATAAAGCTGTAATGCGACCTTCCAAAAATAACAACATTAATTTTCAAGCAAAGAGTGAAGTCTAATAGATATTGTTGGAAAAGTACAGGAGATGTTCTCCATCAGCTGCTGTTTTGGAAAACCTTGCACAAAAAAGACCACTCCGCAGACAATCCAGTACATTTGTTTAAGATGATATGGACATTCCGAGAGAAAATTTACCAGCTGTAATAGCAAACAGATGAAATTGTAAAGATAATGTCATGTCGATTCGACCTAGGTCGATCAAAAATTACTAGCCCCTTTTAAGGAGACGAAGACAAAATAAGAAGCTATTCTTCTTCACAAACACAATGCGTGGATCCCAGGGCCATTGATAGTGATGGGCAGTTTTGCAGTAAAAAAAGATTACGCATTTGTCAAAAACTTTCGATCATTGATAATAGCAAGTTGGCTAGTCATAGAAGGGACATTTCGCCACAAAGTTCTTCAATACAGTAATACATGTTTCCGAATACAGCGCAACCGTGTTCTATTTTAAAGGGATAGTGGATGTTTAGTTCACCCAACCCAATAAAGGCGGGAACATTAACTTTTTTTCTTCGATATTCCCAGGAAAACTTTTGGAAGTAATAAAAATCCTATAACTTGGCATGGGATAAATAGTTTTTGAAAAAATTCCTTCAATGGTGTAGTAAAACTCACTGTTAAGGTCTCTCTCAAGAAACTGGGGGATCAATTTATAACTCACCTACCAAATTTAATAAAATTTCCTGTTTGTTGCATAAGACAAGGTAATCAAAAAAGGAAGAGTCATTTCTTTTATTTCCGTTTTTATATTTAAATACTATTATTTTGTTTTCTGAACTAGATTTTTTTATTATTACATTTACTGTTTGTGTCGAAACTTAAATTGTCTGTTTCTGATTAGTAAATGGCATGTCCATAACAGATTATCCAATATGGAGAACATTATGTGTGGAGGTAGCATGTGATGTTAACCAAATATCATTTTTCTCTGGTTTAAGGTAACAAACACATGGTACAAAGGGCAGGACACTCTTAGCTTTTTACAGGTTTATTATAATGTAGGTACTCTATAGAGCTTTCTTTCTTGGTTCAAGATCACTTTGTAGTAGTGTTGGGAAGAGTCTTTAATTTTGTAATCTATGGTTGTGAGTGATTGATCAATCAATCATCGATTATATTATTAGTTGCTTATCGAAACAAAGAAGCAAGGATTGAGAATGTGTTGGGTATGACTTAACCTTTATATCCTAGCATAGGATGCACCTTATAAGCTTTCTTTAACGTATGTGTATATAATTTCAGCTGCTGTTTTCATAACTAAAAGTGTCCGCCATGTGTCACTGCACGAAAATAAAGTATTAATGGTTTTCTTGTAGCGATCAATCAATTTCCGACAGGATTTGATAATCGGCCCACCACTACTTTGTACATTCTTTCCTGAGTCTCTACCAGGACATCGTTATGCAAATGCTCCTCGAATTCGACATTCGAGGAAGCATTTTTTTTTATTATAAATATTTCCTCAAGTTGTCTGAATTCACAACGTTTTAAGTCCAAATGTTTCCTAATGTGTTAAGATCTAAGACTAAAATGAATTTCTTTTTTATTTCTGTCTTCTTCCTTGTCTTTTACATTCGTTTATATGTTGTAAATGGAAGACTACATATTTTTACATATTTCTATAGGTTAAATTGGAATAGGGACCACGTTTTTAAATTATTTTTAATGTCATTTCTCCCCAGTAATTGGGTGCTCAGACGGTACCTTTTCTTCTTTCTTTTGTAAAGTTTCAAATTATTTTCGTCCGCTCGGAGAATCGAACTTGGAATCTCTTAGTTACGATGGACTTGGAATAACCATTAAGCCATGGCTCCTTTTTAAACTAAAAAATAAATATATAAAAACTTACGAAGGAAAAATTCGACTCAAAAGTAACGGTCCAAGTGGGTTCCAGCTTGGTTTAGCGCGAATGAAGTTCAAGAAGTCTCTTCACTGCTTGTTTGATTATTAAGACGTTTGTAAAAGTAGATTTACCGTAAATATTCGATTAAGTGCACGTTGGGCTTAAATAATTTTGGGGATTCTAAAGGGTGCGCTTATTCAGGGGGTGCGCGTATTTGAGGGAGTGCGCTTATTGGAAAAGTCAGTCAACTTATAAAGCACTAAATGTCAAAAATGTTTTATTAGTACAAACAGTACGAAGTAAATTTACAAAGCACTAAATGTCTAAAGTATCAACGTCGACATTCATCAAGTTCAAAAGTGAAAATTGACAAATACAAAGATATCTGTAAAGATTTGAACATTGTGATTTACGCACATGATGTTAAAAACATAATAGAATAAGCTCACTAAAATATATGTTTTTAGTGCTTCTATTTTTGATAGGGAAATCAGCCAAAGAGGGTGCACCTAATTGAGGGAGTGCGATTATTAACTTTTTTGGGTTCCAAAAGGTGCGCTTATTCAAGGGGTGCACTTATTCGAGAAGGATGCAGTAAATCGAATAATTACGGTACTTTTATTAGATTTTTAAAAATAAATATCTCCTAAAAATAACTTCACTTATAAATCACTGCAACACGAAAGAAAAAGTTTTAAATCCCTAGGCTCTTCTGCGAGTCAGCCAAGTAAGTACTCTATTTACTTACAGTTCAAAAAATTAACATTCCTTAAAATAGCATTGAGATCTTGGCAATTTTTGCTTACATCATTCCTTTGAATCGATCGCGAATTCGAACAATCTGACGTCTTTCGAAATATCTGCTTCAAAAAACACATATCCATTGATGACTTATTTTCAAACATCAACTGTTTTTAGGGAGGGGGGAATTATATATTTTAGAATAATTTTATGATATGAATTTCTATCTTTTACATCATGCAAACTTTACAAATAAAAGACACAGACCTTGAATGCAACAATGAAAAACGATGTCGATATTGCTTCGGAGAATCAGACGGCTGGGCTACTGGAGAGTTATTAATAAGACCATGTAACTGCCGAGGATCTCTTGAATATGTACATCGATCATGCTTGGAAAAATGGTTGAATATTAAGAATATCAGAAAATGTGATCTATGCAATTTCCAGTTTGAAACAATTTGGGTTTATAAGCCAATAACAGAGGTAAGCGACCAACCATTTTGTACAAATGATTTTAGAGTATTACATAAATAGAAAGACTTGCCTATCTACCAAAAGATTCTGTTACTTGTTTACCATACCTGAATTAGAAAGGTATCAATGATTTGTATTTTATAGTAGTTAATATCGAGAAGATAGAGTTGTGAATTATGAAGTTTATAATACAAAGAAAATAAGTAAAACTTATGATGTAAGGTGGAAAGGGTTAAATTCTCACAAGGCATTGGATGATATTTTGTGAAACCAGCAAATATCAATAAAAATAACAGATTTTATATAAGTATCGTAGTAACAGGGTTATATGCCTGTGAATGCTAGATATTGTTACTTTCCATGCAAAAGAAATTTAAATTTGTTGAAATGTGGTTGGACAGGAAAATGATGAGAATGTTATGGGTGGATCATCTATCAAATAAGCCAGTTTTAAAGAAAGCTGGAACAGAAAGGTGTCTGGTCAAAAGATTTCGTGATGAAAAGCAGATAAGGTGTATTGGACATCTTATGAGAAAGGTAGGGTTAGAAAATCTTACTCTCACAGGGGGTATTGAAGATAATAGAAGCAAAGGAAGACAGAGGTTTGCATACTTGGAAAGTCTTAGATGCCATATCGAAAAATGTGCATCAGCAAGAGAGAAGGAAAAGGCAAAAACTGAAGGTTTATTAAATAAAATGAGAGATAAGAAACAGTGAAAAGCTATGATCGCCAACACCTGGAATAGTTATGACATCTAGAGTGAGGGTAGTAATATGCAGGTAAAACACACATTCAAACCCACAAACACAAACACATATATAAATACATTCGGTTTCAAAATCCAGCAAATGCTGTGCTTTGGTCTTTTGACATTAACGACCTCATCAAATGGAAAGGTTGTTAAATAGACTTTTTAAGATTTGTACTAAAGCACTGTACCATGAGGACACTGAGTCACCTTCTATTCCAGAAGTTGTTTCTGCAGAAGTAACGAGCTTTGGAACAAAATCTGTCGAACATAAGTTTCGAATATATCATATAAAAGCCAGTAAGTTGATAGTATGACTATGGGCTCGCAACTGGGATTGGCTCATTTATATGTAGGATAATATGAATGACAATGATATCCTATCATATCATATCATATCATATATCATATCATATCATATCATAACATATCATATCATATCATATCATATCTTATCCTATCCTATCCTATCATTTCATATCGTATCATATCCTATCCTATCCTAAATTATAAACAAATTTTGAATAAACAAGAAAATTTCATGGACGTGTATTAAAGAATGGGTATTAAAGAATACTTACAAGAATAAATACAAAATATTTTATTGAAAAGTTTTATTAAAAGTTTTGCTCAGCTCTTTCAAAACAATGGTTATTGGGAAATTGGCTTCAACGGCGTGAAGCAAACAAGTGTTTAATACCGAGGATAATATCTCTCCTGGAAGCCTTTGAACACTCTTTCAGGAAAATTCATCATACACTTCATCAGAACGCATGAGGTAGCCGAAATTCTTTAAATCTAATCCAAACTAAGTCTTACTTATATGGCTGAAGATAAAGCTGCTTTGGAGATCTCTTCCTCCAACCCTTGACAGTTGATGAGAACATAAAAACACAAAGAATTGAGTCATTTTATCATCCCTCTCTTCTGGTCTACTTTATTTCTTTTACTGTTATACATTACTGTATTATTTTCCACTTTTGAATCTAATGATCTAAATTCCAATCCTAACAAGATCTTATTCTTTTTCTTTTCCTCCTTTATGGGCTGCTGGTCCCGCATTGCAGGGTCTTCCGCCTTCAGGTTTCTCTTTCCAGGGCTTCTTCCTAATAAACGCCGAAGTGGCTCATATCCTCTTTCACATTATCTCTACCTAACGAAGATCACTGAACAAGATTGAAAATTAAATTTGTATGTCTGAGTTTACGAAACAGAGCCTTACTGGACTAGAATGAAGTGCTTGCTAACGTATGACATTTTAAACAGAATCACTGAGTTGTTCCTAAAACACTATATATTAAATAATAAAGTTTTACTTATATTTTTAGTTTAGATATATCGTACATAGCTTTTTGATTTGTGTTACACATGTTTGAATTATAGCTTTTACCGTTATTTGCTTCTATTCCTATTAAAACTTGCAGTTTTTTAGTAATGCGTTTCCTGAAAGAAGTTACAGGAAAAATGACTAAGGATGAAATCATCATTTCAAGAATATTCAATTGTAGAAAAATTTTCTCATTCTATACATCTCCAATTTTAATTTTCATTTTTAATTTTTAAAATTTCAATGTTGTCATTTTTTGATTTGTATAAAATTTTGTTTTTTCGTATATTAACAATACACACAGATGCTAATTTTTTCTTTTATTTATTTACTCCACAGTGGGAATTCAATGAAATACCTTGCGAAGAGATATTTCTCATAGTTATTGCTATCTTAATGTATACAACATTCGCCTTGCAGTTGGCAGGAGCTGTCTATATTGGATTGGCAGCCAGATTGCTAGAAACGAAAACATTGTCTATCTCCATGGCAGCTTTTTCTTTAGGTCTGATATGGTCTTTGATAGGATGTTTAAGCTTAACTGGCATTATTTATACATCGGATTACTGGATTGACTGGCGAAAAGCAAACAAAAGACAGGCGGTTCTTTTGTATTTGCCCGATGAAGACGTCAGAATAAAACCTATGAAAGATATAGACAAGGTATCTCAGTCAGGTATCCCTGGTATTGCTTAAAACATCAGGAAGTGGACTTGATTATAAATACCTCAGATTAACGACAGAGAAACAATAAGAAGAATACTCACGTTTTTCATGTATTTAAACACTACATGTAGATCAGAAAGGCATGACTTATAGTACTCGGTATCAACTCTTATTATTCTTTGGTGTTGACTTGACGTTTTTCTACCTTTCTCTTTACAGAGAGTTTCAAGTCTCTGTAAAGCTACTGATTTGGCATAATATCAGCCACATTGTATTTAAATAACAAAATAGGTAGTATGGCAAATTCTTGGATAGCTAATAAAATAGTTTACTTGTGAATAAAAGATGTCACATTGAAATAAATATAGCTTACGTTGCACGTACATGCTAATGGCAGCAGTACTGTCGTAGTGAACGTAAAGCAACGATATCACCGGTTTGAATATTGGGGTATCTTTCTGTAGAAAAGAATGAGCGAGTGAGTAAGCGATTTATTTGCACAATTTTTCTGCTTGCTGCAACTTGTTTTTTCGTACTGGTTTCTTACACCCATGAGTACATAAAACTCATTGGTTGTTTTTTTTTTTGGGAGTGTTTTATTCCTTCTGGTTCAGGAGGAAGATATCGTTAAAAGTCGATTAATTATTTAAAGGCTCCGTCCCAGAAAACTTTACTAATTATGACTCCAAATGTGTGTCTTCACTTCGTTACTGCTAACAAAGGTTTATAGAAACAATTAGCTTTTAAGTTTCACGCACGTAGCAATACGATCATCAGATCTGTTGATCTCATTACTACGTGCGTTGCTACGTTATTGTAGGTATGGTAATGAAAGATAATTTTAATGTTCGTGGCTAGATTTAACAGTAATAAATTTTCTAAAATCAACATGATAACGTTAATATGTTTTAATGCTGCTTTTTAATAAGACAATTTCTAGGGACAAAGCAAGCAATTATGATGTAAAACCCCTCCAAACTAACAAGTATTTCAAAGCTGGAGAAAATCAGGTAAATAAAGTCGGATTATTACAAGAGATTCAAGAGAGTCATTGAGCATTCTAAAGTACAAATACAAGTCTTCATTTTTATACATATATATATATATATAAGTATGTTTATATATATATTTATATATGTAGTTATGTAAATGGAAACTGCTCAAAAATCACTTCAAAAATCGACACAAGAAGATGTTAGAATCAACGAGGCTATTTAGAAATTTGAAAACAGTTAATATTTTCTATGGGTTATCCATTCATTAAATGTTGCGAGAATACTCAGCTACTCGTATATATTCGTTTTTAACGATGCAGATCATACGAAATCAACACTGTATTTTATTTAAATATTTTAAACAAATTCAGGGATGCAAACCTCTGCAGCAAATTTCTATTTGCCATTTTACTGAGCTTCTTAATGAAATCATAAATTTCTCCAGGACCTAAAGCTCTAACTTAATTTACTTTTGAGCTTAAGTTAGACTGTTGTAACAGAAAAAAACTCTTTCATTTGCCCTAAGAGCAGACACCATCGCGTTTAAACATGTTGCCATGTTTGAATGGGAAGAAGAGAATCTGATGCTTCGTTGTAATTTCTTCGGGCCAGAGTAAGAGCTAATCCAATGTGATAATTTCACATTTGATCAGCTCTTGTCACAGGCATAAATGACTTTTTTTGAAATTTAATTTATCTTGTTTTTAAGAGGCCAGTAATAATTGTTAGCTTTTCAGAAATAAACTTCTCAAAAGGTTAGTGTCATAGAGTCATAGATTGTGCCAACAGGTAAAGTTGACTTATATGCGACGTCAGAACATCTGCTTTGGTCTGCTATGGAAGCTAACCGTCTCATTACATATAAACAAACATATATTGTGTAGCAAGAGATTAATCATAGTTTATAATTTAGTCGTTTCTTAAAAGTCTTCTATTGGATTAATTCTACCAGAAAAAAAATTGGAAAACCACTTCAGCCAGTTTGAAAGAAAAAATTTTAAGCTTTTATCTACCTTTGTAGAGGTGCGAATTCGTAAAAATAAATAAAAAAGCATGGTTGTTAATTAATTACGTTAAGATGAGATAATCGTCCTTCAAACAGTGGCGCTCAGTGATAATCGCTCTGATATCTTCATAAAGAAAGGACGTAAAAAATACCGGTGGGAAAATATGACACTTTTAAAATGGAAAACAAGCCAAAAAACAAAACTTTACTGATATGAAAAACGTTGATAAAAAATTTTAGAACCAGACTTCTCATTCATAAGAAATGACATTACAAAGAATTAGATAAGTGGTTAATAGCTAATGGAGATAGAAAATAAAGTGAAAATTCAGTGTTTACAAAGACCCACAAACATCTGAAGAAACGCAGATTAGAAGTTAAAAACATTAATAGAGTAAAAACGCGTTCGTAAAAGATAAAATATAAAAGTTTGAGTACAGATAAATCGTATTAGATATTGCTATTTTTGGGTATATGCCTGTGTAAACAACAGTATTAAAAATTTCAATATTCCAAAATGACCCATAAACATCAAAAGAAACGCAGCGTAGAAGTTAAAAACATGATGAAGTAAAAATGTCGTTCGTAAAAGGTAAAATGAAAAAATTGAGTAAGGATATAGCGTATTAGATTTTGCTATTTTCGGCTATATGGCTGTGTGAACGACATCATTAAAACTTCTAATATTCCAAAATGACCCATAAACATCAGGAGAAACGCAGCTTAGAAGTTAAAAACATTGATGAAGTAAAATCGTTTGCAAAGTCATCTTACTACTCAAGGTATCAATGTTGTCGCCGGCTGCAAAACGTATCTTCATGAAGGTCGTTATACTTGGCGACGCAATTCAGCATTACAGTTTTTGGCAGAAGCTCTCAAATCTCTTGAAGGCTGTACTATATATGCTGATATCTGTGGATTCTTATCGCAATGCATTATTACTGGAGATGCCTTGAGGCCTGATTTGCTCTTACTTACTCCACAACAACAGTTATACATACTTTAATTGGCGGTGGGGTATGAAACAAACCTTGATAAAAATGCGTCTCGCAAAGATAAAAAATGTAGATCTTTGATTCGTGATCTACATTCCTGCAATTCAAAAGTTAGCTTCGTAAATCTCTCCGTTAGTTCTTTAGGTATATTCGGTCAATCTTGTATTACTTTTTAGTGAAATGTGCAACTCTTTGAACATCGACAACAAACACGAGCGCTTTCTTTCAAACAACCTTTATTATTATTATTATTATTATCATCATCATTTATGCATTATCTTCAAGGCCTGTGTCTCTGTATAAATTGTCAGTTAAGATGATCAGAGATCTACTTTACGTCTGCTACAGGGCGACTCCATGAGCACAAATACTGATGCTTGGAGCTCAGGGTTTTGAACACAGTGATGAAAAAATCTTATTCTCCTATTTGTTTGTTATCTGTAATTGGCGGAATCTCATTGATAGCGGAAAATAGAAAAGTAATAAAACTGTCAGTCAGAATAGACTGACTGGCAGTTTAGAATAGTATAGAATAGTTTAGTTAGACAGCTAGAATAGAATAATTTTCATTAAAGAAATGAATTTTTTAAGCTTCAGATGGAATAGTTTGGTTAAAAATACTCCTGGTATATGATCAGAGGAAGAAAGTATGGATGACAGAAGAAATACTTAATATTAATGAAGAACCACCTTTAACAACTAAAGCAAATAAATCCATATAAAATGTAACAAAGTGAATCAAACAAATGGACTTAGGAAGAGCAACGCAGCATCTTGCATTGAAATAAAAGCTAGGAAGGTCATTCTGTGGCAAGAAGAGATGATGAGGAGATAAAAAGGGTATGTTACAGTTTGTGGACAATTGAAGGGAAAATGACAGAAAAACAAATTGAAAACCAATACGGGAGGAAAAATGATGGAATGATAAAAGGCATGACTAATGGTAAAGGTATTGTTAGCAATGGTAAATTACAGTTTTTTCCACACCAACAGACTTTGGTATGGAGAAATTAGCCTAATACAATATAAGAAGAAGGTCGTTTTCCCTAAAGAAAGGTATAAATCTGTCTTCATCGCCATTCGTCAAAGGCAGGGCGACAGAAAATGAGAGCTACAAAGGAAGATCAGCTTAATAGACCATTTGACTAAAATGATGCCCTGAGTGATTTTGGATTCGTATCCGACGAAGGGACACGCAATGACGTCTTTGTTGACAGAAAATGAAATATACAAATGAAGATAGGTGTCTTTGTATATTTCGTTAACTAGGTCAAAGCTCCGATAGACTGAAGTATGAACCATTGTTTGAAGTGTTGGAATCTCAAGATACTAAAAAGCCAAGACATCAAACTACAAAAAAAAAATCCTTACATTGGTCGTCAAGCTACAATTAAACTAAACGGAATGGTCAGTGAATACATTGTGATAAAAAGGGTGTGAAACAGGGTTACATTCTCTAATCTGACTTATTAGCACTCTAGACGGAGTTGAAAATGAAAACCTTGGAAGAGAAAGATGGAATCACAGTTTTGAGAGTAAACCTAAATATCGTGCACATGTAGACGATCAATAGGGGAAAGGAAGCAATAGCAACAGAAACTAGTGGGTGTTGTTGTGAAGAAAGGTGAAACGAAGGGGCTTAACATTAACAGCAACACGTGATTTGTGATGATATTTTTAAAAAGGCGTCGAAGCCAGTCTGCGAGTAAATTAAAGCTAGATGACCATTTTGTCTGGGTAGCATTTTTATTGCAGATGCAATATTAGACTCGAAAATCATACAATGAATTAGTATCGCCAAGACAAATTTCAAGAAGATAGATAGGGTATTGATATCTAAAAGTATAATAATGAAAACCCCATTAGCTCTTCTAAAATGCTACATCGGTCCACACTGCTTTACAGCTGTTAGGGAAAGACAATCAACAGAGCATTGGAGACCTGTCTGCAAGCGGCAGAGATGTTTACTTTTCAGAATGATGAATATTTGGTAGATAAAACAATATTTGGAAAGAAAGTGCTATATCTGTCTGTATCGCGCTTGAATCTAATCGAACTCTCAAGTTTAAGCTAATTCGTTTTGTTGGTCATAAACCGTGGAAAATAGACGGAATGTCGTATCGAAGAGTCATAACGTGTATGCATTTGACAGCAGGTAATGTTCGTAGGTTGGCTTAAAGGATTAATCGGTTTAAGAACACTGGAATACCTCCAAATGTATGAACAAAGAAGAGAGAAGAACATAGTGAGTATCGCCAAGGTCAGGATTCTGGCAAATAATTTTGATTAATGGATGGATTTATATGAGAAAATAGAATTGATTGTATTCTATTCTTGTGATATTTTAAAAGCGGAAGCAAATGTACATATTAAGCATGAATTACACCCTTTTTGTGAATGACTAGAAACATTCTTTTCTAAGACTCTTAAAAGTTGGGAAAAGGGAAGGGTTATTAATAGAGAGCAATTTGGAACTCACATGTATAAAATCCTTGTTTTTGACTAAGAAAAGTTACAATGCAAAAATATATTGCAATTAAATATTATGAATACATTAACGAAAGAATAAGGTCACAACTTTCTGTTAATTCATAATAACAAAAAGTCAAGATTAAAGATCTAATTTGACATCTTAGAAAATTCAGAAGCAAGGAATTTTTTGCATAAAAAGGAAATTGCATCCTTGTCATTACCAAACAGCAGTAGTTGGATAGTCCAAGAGGGACCTGCCTGAATCTCTCACTCTCTTACAGAGGTCTACATTTCCTTTCAATTAAACTCCCCGAAGCATTGAAATACCAGATTGAAGTCTGGCACAGTTATCTATGTCTAATGGGAAAAAGTATCTCCTTAATCTTGCTTGGTAACCCTTTTAGTGATAGTAGGTTGATAAACACACCGGTAGTAGAGTCATCCCATCTAAAAAGTTTTTCCAAAAACTTGGAAGTCGGTATTTCTGTAATATTGATAATAGTGTTTTTAAATTTGAAAGTTAGTTGGTTTCTTTACTTTGTCATGGTCTTTGAGTTTTTCTGTCCATTAGAAAAAAAGACTGATCCTTTTTCTAAATTGTTTTGTGCTAAATTCTCCCTAAATGCCTAATCAGAGTTTGCATTTTATCACCATAATTCCGAGGTGGGTTTTAAAGATTCTCTATAGGCTTGTTTGATCTAAATCTCCTGGTCTATAGTAAATGCCGACAGGTGTCATGAAAGAGTGTGCTTCTGCGCTACCTACTCTTCCGTTCAACCATTTTTATCTTTGCCTATGGGAGTCTTATTTTTCATTATTCTAGAAAGTTTCTAATATTCTCATTTTGTTCAAAAATGTAAATGATCCTTCTGATCCTGGTAAGTATTGACGTCAATGTAATGTCAATGGGGATGTAGAGAATATCACTAAACTGGTGCTATGTTAGAGCAATAACTGAACGTATCTACTGTATATGCTTATGTTTTGTGAAGGATACGTTAAAGCTCTGTCTTTTATCAAGGTATTTTGGCAAGATGGGGGTACTCTGGCTTGCGTAAGTAGCATTTTTGGTATGATATTGGTGACAGAAAGTTCCGTATCACTCAGTTTCTTTTCCTAGAGCGTAAAATGCATGCCACGCCGGGCAAAATTACATCTACTCTGTATTCCATTATGGCATGAATACCTCACTTTTCTTTTCCTGGTGGATTACTTTTTTTCCTTCTATGGATTATTTGTCGTCCTAGAAACATGCTTCGATTTGTTTCTACCTATTCTGAAGATTTGGACACTTGCAGTCAGGCTGTCGAAGAAGAGTGTAGATAGTAGATTCCATCAATGGCAAAAACACACAAGTAATGTCGGTCAATAGAAAGCTGAATCCTCATCTTTCTATTGAAAAATATTTATTTGGTATGATTATGATCCTGGTAACGTTTCTTTTTCTGTTGAGAAATGCATGTCACTAAGATTGTTTGGTCTGCAACTCCATGAACAGGGAAGGGATGAAACCCTGTATGGAGGGTTTCAAATCCCTGATTAATTGGGAGAGGGGGAGAAAGAGATTTTATGCTGGCTCAGTAAAGCAATTGTGATCAGCAAGACGAATGGACCACTAAGCATGCGGTACTGATATACAAAAAGGCCGACAACTGGGACTACCAAGTTAAACAAAATGCTAATGTATGTGCGAATGGAGGGTATAACAGAAATATATGATCTGAAAAGGGCAGCAACATTTGTAGTCGGCGAAAGAGTAGGAGTGAAGATAGTGAAGGAAGGAAAGGAAAAGGAACCGATGAGAAAGAGAAGAATTAAATTTGACATTAAGTCTGTAAGGCAAAATGATAGAATGCTAAAACGTTAGGGCAGCAAATGCTGGAATGAAAGTATTAAATCAGACAGAAATGGTTCCGTATTGTTATGGAGGAGCTCAAAAAACACATCATAAGGGTGTGTAAATAAAGAAGTTCACTGAAGGCATTGCTTCATATCAGCAAAACAAGCTCTATTATTTGAACCAAAAGCAGTTATATAGGAACCTTGGTGGTCAAACAGGGGAGCGAGTACCACCAAACCCTGAAGAAGCAACAACCTTCTGATCAGCCTGTTGGTTGAATTAGTACAACACAATTCAGAAGCAGAATGTTCAGGTTTGTTAAAGGACGACGCAATCAATGTGCACTAGGAAAAACCCATTGTGATTGAGGCCAATATTAAAACCAAAACTAGTGATCATCTAACATCTGTCTAACTGGAAAGCTCCCGAATCTGATGACATTCAAGGCTTTTGGTTGAAAAGAGTCACTATTTTTACGATGCACTGGCATTTCACTTTAATAAATGTGTGGAAGAAGGCTTTCTCCCCTTAATGGATGATAGAAAGGAAAACTAATCTGTTGAGAAAAAAAGATGCTGCAAAACGGCTAAACATAACAAGTTACAGGCCAATCACAAAATTTGCTTTTGAAAGTGCTGACTGGCTTCTTTACCGATAAAGTGGACACTCACCTTGCTGATAAAGGTCTGCGTCCTGTGGAGAAAAACGGCTGTCAGTAAAGGAGTCAAAGTACCAAGAACCATCTAGCAAGCAATAAGCTCATATTGAAAAACTGCTTGGATCGGAAAAAAATATCTGCATGGTTTTTATAGATTTTAGGAAAACGTATGATATAGCCCCAAACTTGTGAATCAGAGAAACCCTTCAAATGTTCAAAATTCCTGAAAATATATGTCAACTTATGGCTCCGAGCAGAAGGAATTGGAAGACAACTTTAGTGGCAAACAATGAGGCCCTTAGAGGTGTTGCTATAGGGAGAGGAATATTTCATGGTGACTCATTTTTGCCACTGCTGTTTGTTCTCTCTCTAATTTCTTTGACCATGTTACTGAGAAACATCAACATGGGTTACAAGCTAGACCGGGAAGGAACAGAGCTGAGTCATCTCCTAATTGTGGACGATTTCAAGCTCTTTGCTAAGTCAGAAAATGAGATTGATCAGCTTGTATAAACAGTGCGTGTTGTAAGATCAGATATTATGATGGAATTTGAAATCTACAAATGCGCAGTTGTAAAGTTAAGGTGAGAGAAGCTAGCAGAGGGTATAGACATAGAGCTTCCTGATTATGAAAGGGGTAGTAGACCCATAAGAGATGATCACAAATATCTGCAAGCCTTATCACTTGATCAAATTACGGCTAAGTAGATGAAAGAATAGTGCAGCAGTGACTGGATAGAATCGGGATGAGGTCAAAGAGGTGAATAGGAAGAAAAGGAGTATCTTGGACACCAAAATGTTTCTCTATCCAAAACATCTGATGTCATCAGGCTATTCATGAGTGATTCCTTATTGGTGGTGCCATTCCTGGAGACCACAGCATTGCTGATAAGCAGGTAGAGAAGATTACAAACTATGAAGAGTGGATAATTGAACTTGAGCAGACGTGGAACATGAAAGTCACAGTCGTTCCTATTGTGTTTGGAGTGCTAGCTTCTATTCGAAAGAAACTGTATATCTACCCAGGGAAATTAAAGATCAAGTACACTTTAGGTAATATCCAGAAAATAGCTTCACTAGGAACTACCAATAGGAGTTTTCTCTGTTTGAAATTGAAGACCTGATGGAGAGATGGACCTTAAGGGCATCAAGAGACAGTGCAGTGCGAATGAAAAGCAATAATGAGTTACGAATTAAATATTTTCATAGAAGTAAGCCATTAAATGAAGAAGGAAAGTCTTTAGAATATATAGGCAAAAAATGAATAGGGAATGCAGAACAAGAAGCTCTTTTGAAGTCATAGAACAAAGACTGTGTAACCCAGCTCACTACAGAAGGAAAAATAGATGGTTGTCGAAACTGGAGTAAGAATCAATAATAAGAAAAAATTGTACTAGACTCTATGAATGAATTAGTTTAAGATTCTAAGCCATGTTTAGGAGATATACAACAGAATTTAGAAAGAGAAAATGAAGGAACAAAAGGATTTGATGCCCGGAAAGATGATCATGCTGACGTTGTTTTTGAAAAAGTGGAGCAAGAGGATGTAATGGAGATTTGTCACGAAACTTAAAGATATAATGAAAGATCAAAGCCACTTGAAAAGTATTGTCTTTTAAATAGTAAACACTACATTTTTGGTTTGATATTGGTGAACACAAACTTTAGAAGTGTTAAAATTTTTTAATAACTAATACTATCACACAAACGAATACCCATAACAGTGGCCAGTGTGTGTGTGCAGCTGACCATTTGAAGCTGAGAGAGAAAGCAGTTGATAAAAGGAAAGATCTGTAGTGGAAACGAAGAATTGAAGGTAATTTGAAAAGGCTGAGAAGCGAGATTAATACCTTCGAAAGAATAAAGATAGGAATGTTGAAAAGTAAGAGAAAATTTCAAGAACTCGATGCTAAATATGGAATTGAAAGGAAAGGTTTAAGTACCGTAATAGAAGAACTAAAGCAACGCATAACTGGAAAAAGTGCAAAGTTTCACACACATATGCAAAGAATTGAACAGTTCAGACAAAACCAAATGTTCTAGTTGACCAAAAGAAATTTCATGATAAGCTAAGTGGTAGAAATATAAGTAACGACGTACTTGATGCTGAAGAAAGTAAATGATTCTGTAGTGATACATGGTCTGTGAAGAAAGAACACAGGAAATCAGCCTTAGGGCTTATGAAATAGAAAAAGCAAATGCGTAAAGCTAGAATGGAAGCACTGGTCATAAGTAAAAAAAAAATCTAATGAATCAATGTCAAAAATATGCTTAACCACAAAGCAGAGGGTATTAATAGGGTGTTGGGATTTTCGATAAAGCAATTTAGTAACTTACGTGAAAGGATAGTAGATCTACTGAAAGGCATATGAATAGTCTCCAATTTACTGCAAAATAATTTTCTCTTGATATTAGTTTACACTTTAGACCATGTATGCTATACCGTATGATATTAGTGGCATATGTCAGACATTTTTAAGTCTCCAATTAAGTGAAAAATAATTTTCTCTTGTGATTAATTTACAGAATGTACCTACTACACTATATAGTATTAGTGACGTATATCAAGGCCGTAAGATGTACTATTATATTTTGAAGGCAACTACGTCCTAATGAAACTCAAACAGTGTGTCATGTTTACTCAATGTAACAGGTCCACAAAATATAGCATAAATCTAACGCAATCCAAGTCTCTGTGAAGGGCAGAGGCTAAGCTGCAGTTACTGGGGAAAAATGAAAAACAAAACAAAAAAATTAGGCTACTTTAATGGTTATAAATGGTATTAAAATATTCAGTTTTTCCAATTACCAAGAATTCGTGTAGAAAGTCGACTGTAGAGTTTATACATTGAATTAAAAGGAAATTTAATGATCATTTAGTACTTCAATGAGGCCTAACGCCCGTCAACGATTTCTGTTCCAGAATTAGTCCCTCTGTTCAAACAAGGTCACTTGCGGGACTGCTACATTGAACATTTTTTTTGGAACTCTTTTTCGCTAACCTTTACACACTACATGTCCTAGAAATAAATAATAAATAAATAACCCGTGTATTATGAGTGTATTGCATCATCAGCATTAATTTGTTTAAAATAAGTAGATGTTTATAAGTCTCAGAAAAGTGAAAAAACAAGGTTTACTACGAGCTCCCAAAATTTTGAAAATGCAGAAATGTTGAAGAATTAGAAATTTTACTACTTCTCTTATTTAACCACCCATCATCTTGCCAATGTAAAGCCAAAGAATTACAAATCATTGCCAAAGTAACATAGAGCAACACAATATAATAAGATCATATTTAAAAAGTTAAAATAAGGGAAGAAAAATTTAAACATTATGTGCCTTGAGTATTTGAAATGTTTCGATTTTTAATAAAAGGGGAAAAATTCCGATCTTTGTTGTTATCATCAGGATCCTAGTTGGATTAAATTTCCTAATTTTTGTAATATTTAGCTGATGGTAGGTAATTCAATATTTTGTGATTATAAATATAGATGCTGCTCAGTTTCTTTGCCTATTAAAACTGGTGTTTAAGGGGAAAGAAAGCCTACTGCTCTTGTTTATAGAACATTTCTTTAAAACTGAAATAGTGTGTTCTCCATTAAGTGTACATAATACGTTTCACGTACAGGAGGATCAGAAATTATTTGAGTAAAACAGACTATATGACATGATTAATTATTTATTACGTTTTTCTCCAAAGCCAATCGACTAAAATGTGAACAATCTCAATAGTCTATTCCTATAGCCTTGATAATTTTTAGAATGCGTAAATTGTGTAGTTAAATTATAGAGCTGATTAATTATGTTTATTTTTACTATACAATACTATAATTTTGTAAATTATAAGAATGAAGTTGAAGTAGACTAATTAAACCTGTATATTAATTATTTGGCCCAGTCCCTGCCATATTCTGGCCTAAACACCAAGTGCATTAATAAAATAAACATACTCAAACAAATATACAAAGTCTATCCATCAGAAGTTCCAGCCGGTGCCAGTCATTGGATAAAAATCCCATTTCGATATTCAAAAATTATAAATAGAACTTTGGATTATTATTACCTACTCGGAGAAAAATGTACCCTAAAAAAAGCAGTTAGACGCAGTGGGTGAGATTTTGCCTGTGCCACGTAAGATTAGCCAACTGGCCAAAATCTCTCTCCTTTAATAATGGAAACACTTTTTGAATGGATAAAAAGCATGCTGTATCTTGTCAGCTGGACAACAGGTAGAAAACTCTTCCCATAGGATCAGCTCCTCAACCCACCACTACAGCGCAGATAATAAAGTCAGTCTTGGAGTGCTTAGAAAGAAGTGTTTTGTCTGAATGTCATGTCATTTGGTCTAATATACATTTAGACGAGGAAATATGACTTATAACTGTCAAAAATGATTTTATTTTCAAAGGAAATAATAGAATTAAGCATGATTTGAAGATCTCATTTCCATAGTGGAAGTATTTCTCCATTAATTAAGTATTACTTACAGAAAGTTTGACAATTAATCAAATTTGTATTACTTCGATAATTCGACGATCCAGTCCAATGGCTTAATTTGTTTACTGTATCTAGCTTTGTTCTATTAAACTATCAGTTACCAAGGCGTTTTATAATGCTGAGAACTCAATCTCTCTTATCAATGTTATTATGATCTGATATTAGCAAAAGTCGGCATTTGAGATCATAAATTCTAGTTAAATCGAATTGTTTGTCGGGGTATTAGAATATCAAACAATGCAGGGAGTTTAAATAAGGGAGATTTTACTTTGGCATAAACAAAAGTAATCCTCACAATGGATCAACTCAACAATTACTTCAAGCCACAAAGCTCTTGTCTTTTGAGTACAGTCGGTCTTACATTCAATTAAACTCTCTCCACCGTATTTCGGATGAATGACATCAGATAGATGTAGCTTAAACAACATAGACTATATTTTTATTTGTAAGGCTAACAAACATCGACAAACTATTCTATTTCAAGCCGTAATATCTTTATTTGAAGCAGTGTACCTATTGATTATAACCTAGGCTCTGCATTCATTATTAACTTGTGAAATACCACAGACAATGTGATTTAATAAAAAATTATTGTTCTGGAAATCGTTTATCAAGGATAATACTTCCATGTTTACTTCAAATGATAGTAACCTTTACAGAGAAATCAGGATATCATTTTCAACCTAAATAAAAGCAAGGAATATCTTCAAGAATATTCTGGTCATCTATAGGCAAAGATTGCTCGTTCATTTAGGATAAAGAAATGTTCAGTTTTTAACTATCTTAATAGATGTGGATTGTAGTTCTGATTGGTTCTTCAACAGACCTAATTCTTGATCTGGGCCTATCAATCAGTAGGAAGAGAAAGCTAATGTAAAAATAGTAGATTCATTGAACATTATGTAAACCAGGTAGTGGACAGTAGATTTCCATTATTTCAGAAAGCTGGGTAAGTTTGGAAACGAAAATGACAGATCCGAGGGCTGTACTACTATTTTTAGCAATTCAAGCCATCGTTTGGGACAAATCATCAACGCACTGGTGGTAAGTTGATCCCTATAGTGTTTGGTTTTTTGGGCTAATTTTTAATATAAACTGAGCTAAATGAATATACTAGATTTTCGTTTTTATTCACTACGTGTAGCGTGTGATGAGTGTTAGTGACTGATGAAGCCGACAAAGAAACCCCTTGAATGATAACATCATTCGAAATAAAACGTGCAATTGACCATTACCAGAAAGCGCCATACTCTATGTCTGGTATTCCCTCAAAGCCTTTTGTAGAGCTCCGTTTTGACAAATAGATATTGTCAAGACGGTAACCAAATTAATTTAGAATTAAATTGGCTCTACAGTTTCCTAATAAGTGTCTCCTGTTCCCTTTTCAGAAAACTTGCAGCCGTCAAAATGGCTAGAGTATCTATCTATAGGTCAGCTTTAAGATATTTCAGTACTTTTGAAAAATCGTGTGTTTGTCATATCTTTGAGGCATAGCAAACTGAATAGATTAATACATCCGTTTTCATAAAAGTTAATTTTTTTACCACATGAGGGAGTAAAAGATCACTTATATTTTAAATTCAAAACACACGTCAAGTAAATTTAAATTGTTGTCTTTTTATCCACGCAATTTACAATGGTTTGTAGACAATGATTAATGATATTAATAACAAACTATATTTGTTCTAAGGAAAATTACCAAAGTAAAATTGCAGTAGGAAAAACATGTAAAATTTAGTGAAACGGAAATTTATCGTCATCTGAACTTAAATATTTACTCTCTTATTTGCTCGAGCTGAGTAACTTCATTAGTAAAAGTTCTTCAAGGTTAAAACAAAACCTATTTAGTTCAACAATCCACCGTTGGTTGCACTAGATAGCAAGGCTCTTTAGTAAATATTTAAAAAAACATGTAATACCCTACTCTAGTAAAGCACAACACACTAATCATTCTTTTCTCATTTCATTATATTTACTAATCAAAAATAGTTTTTACTCTCAGAAAAATATTGTCTAAATTAGATTCTGTAAATCCTTGCTTTACTGTTAATAGATGGGTACATTTCATTTTTATTTAGCGTCAAATGATCTAAAAAATTCCTTTTTCGGTTGAGGAACAAAAATTTTATAGTTTTAGAATAGAAATACCATTTCCTTTTTCTCTCTCTGTGTCTATCTATCCCCTCAGAGAATTGTTGTCCTGTCTGACCCAAAACAAATTCTGAGTATCTACAACTGCTAATTTGTCTACTTATTATTGTGGAACGAACCAATCGACATTTATACTGCTTTACTATTTCTTCTACTTTTATAAAATATAGTCTAAGACCTGCTTTTTTACTTTGACCCAAACACCTCCCCTTCCTTAAAGAATTTTAAATGTCAAGCACTAAGATAATTTTCCTAAGATTACTAAACAGTTAATGAATTGCTTCATTTAAATCACCTCAAGAGTCTGATCTACGACTTGAAGGGAAGTTGTTAAACAATCGCTCACAATGTTATAAAAACGAGCAAAACCGGATCAAGATGAAATTCATTATGGGAAGCAGTGTTCACAAGTGACTTCCATTGTACTCAAATTTGTCAAATGAGTCTTCTTATGATATAAGCCACAGACAGAGTCGTGTCTTCGATTGATGGCATGCTTAAAAGGGTTTCGTTTTGTCATAATATAGAGGTTATCCTTCAAAACCATTCTTTAAGACCTACTTCTAATTTTGAATTAAAAAGGAACATTGACAGCTAGCTATCCCTTGCCAGCCTGATCCTTTAATTTTGGAAAGATTAAACGAGAAGTTCCTCGAGTCGTTTACCCAAGGCGAGAATGAACAATATTCCTTGAAGATTTTTACCGTATCCTCTTAGAGTTATTTTTGAGGGAGTGATGATTGATAATCAGAGCAAACCATCAGAACCCAATTTCTACCAATTAACACCCAAACCCATACCAATTCCTTCTTGCACTGATTTTTTACAACTATTCTGCTGTGATTTTATTGATAGTGACAGTTGTATAAGATATTTATCACGTTTTGAGTCATAAGCTTTTTCTGAGTTACGTTTTCAGGGAAACGTACCCCATTGTCAGGCTGACGCTTGAATGTCTGACGATGGGAGAAATAACTCTCGAAACGTAGCTCAGAAAGGCTTACGACTCACGACATGATAAATATCCTACATCAATGGCTTCCACTGAGTCCATAACGTCAAAATTTGTCAAATTTGTTTCAATTACTTGTTTCATATTCAAAATGGCGGAGTTTTGTGTGTGGTGAGTTTTGTAGTCGAATGAAAAAAAGGGTGAAATGGAAGTAAGAGGGGACAGAGGAAAAGTAGGAAAGTAGTAGATAGATAAGACTGGTAGTTGCAGGAAAGTCTTTGAGAAACACAAGTAACTTTATTAATGCAGTAAAATATACACACATTTTAACTTCTCGTTTTTGGTTTTTTGATATCAATATCGACTTTTGAAACCTCTGATTAATAACCAAAGCTATGAAATTTATACTAACTTTACTAAAATTAACAAAGAGGTAAAATTCTCATGTCTTCCAACCAAAATTAAGTGTAAAAATAATTTCATATCACTCTTTTATTTTAGGTATGATGCTCTCTGTTTGAAATGTAATTACAAGATCTTTTAGAATGTACAATAATGCCTTTTCCTTTTAGTTACAGTGATTTTTTTCTGAACCTTTCGATACATAGTGCTTACAGAAGGTTAAATGCAGTTTGTGAATTTTATAACATAATTAAATTTTATTTCAAGGTTAATTTGATAGTGTCTTTACGTCCTCAAAAGAATCAAAACACCGGTGTTTCCTTTCTCTTTTAGTGCAGTTCCAATAACTTCCTATTACGTAGTATTTACAAAAATGTCATTTTTACACGCCCGTTACATTGTATGACATCATTTTGAATTCCTGAGCTATATTAATAGTGTAATGACATCTTGGGTAGATATATGACAGCACGTCTTCCCAGTAATTAAAATATACTTTCTGTATCTTTCACACCATATAGTATTTACACAACAGTCGTTGTATATATTTTTAAATACCTCCATTTTTATATCTTTCTATATCCTACACCTTCACTGACTGCATTTGGTGTCTGAAAATTAAACCAAAGTCGTCTTCACATCTAGTATGGATTTTTAAATGATAAAAAGGCAATTATATTTTGAACACCTGTATATTTTGCTGTGTGGTCTAGTTTTTTAAAATATAACAATCTTTCATTTCCTTATAGAAGTGTTAGGTTGTCAAGTTATATTTTTATTTATATATTTAGTTTTAGATTTACTTCATGATGTTGTTAGATATTCAAATGTATTACAAAAAAATTAGAAAAAGCTGTCTCTAACTGTTTAATATTTATTAAACGCAAACAACTATTGGAGTATTCTTTGTTTTCAGCATTTCATGCTGATATTGACCGACTTTTGAGATGTTTGAGTTATTCACGTTTCTCATCTAGTTCCTAATTTAGACTGGCCATAACAGTCACACATGAAAGAAAAATTGTGTACAAGTTGCCAAAGAAAGATAAGATTTTGTTTAGCATCTAGTGGTTTTTCGTTCTATCCTTTTTTCTTATCAAACCCCATCGTTTGCTTTTCAATCAACCAAGGCTTAGTGCTTAGCTATGTATATCCAGTAAGAACAACGTTTTCTTTAAGTTGATATACTTTTTTTACTTAAGTTTACTAACATTTGTCAATTAGGAGAACTTTTTATTGACTATTTCATGATCAAGTAAATGCGAGTTTTTTGGTTTTGATGAACCATTGGGTAAAGTACTTTGACTCTCCTTTCTTGCCAATCGTATGTTTAAAATCCTACACCTCGAATCTCACATTAAGCATTGATGTTCTCATGATGAAAAGTGGTCAACTGCCTTTTATTACTGTGTGTCAAATATCAATGAGATATCAAAAGCAGTTATGAGGGCTTTTTTTTCTGCAAGATAGAATCCTTAATTATAAGATCATGCAAACTAATGCAGGACATAAGTTTAGGTAGCATTTAGGTTCGATATTCACTGGGATACTTGATAGAAACTCTAGTTGCCTTGATGGTAGCAATTACAACTGTCATTGCACTTAAAAAAGTTTCTTTATTCTTAATACTATAAACACTAAATACATATATACATAACTAGTGTATATGCAAGTCAATACACGCCTATGCGTACGCATGTGTATCTCTTTATGCATGCTTGTTAACAAATTCACATAGACAAACAGTATGGACAATCATGAAAATTAATGTAGAATGGGAACATTTAAACATCAGTGGTGACAGGACTATTTAAAAACTTTAATGATGTTTAAGAACAAAGTTAAACGTACGAAAGAGACAAAGTGAAACATGCAATGGAAATTCTTTTATTACCACCCATAAGGAAACAGTCAAACAGACTTAACATGATAGGAGGTAGTAGACATAACACAAGATAGAAACAAATAGGAACACGCCAACTGGAAAATCAAAGTTTACTTTCATTTATTTTTATTTTTTAACATTATATTTAAAGCCATAACGACATGATTTCAAAAATAATATTGAAAGATATAAAGAGATAATACGAAAATATGTCAGTGATGTAGACAACTAGAAAGGATGGTAGAATGACTTTAATTCGTGATCTAACAAAATGGAAAGAATTTTACGAGCCAGTGGAGATAACAGTGCATTTAAGTAGGATCTAAATTCAAGCAAAACGCATATGTGATGTCAACAAGTAGAAAATCAGGTGGAATTACATGGAAAGGGCGGTGAAAGACGGGAAGAATGAGTCAATTATTTAGAAGGATGATCCAGTGAGGTGCCTGAGTTTGAGTGTGAATGTTGAATCGTGTGAGTTTGTGACGAATTTTATGTGTTGAAGATGAGTTGTAGGTGGCTAAATGAAAATTAGGTTTCAGAAAAATCTTCAGTAACCTCAGTCACAACAAGTGGTAGAACTTTAGAGTCCATCAATTGGAGAGGAATTAGCGTTCATGTAGAATGCCTCCTACAAAGATATTTGATGAGAAAACTCAAAATAAGAACTTTTATAGTTTTTACCTTTTTATTTTAAAGAATAATGTTTCTGCTCTGCAAGTGGATATTTGGGAACCAATTTGTCAATTCTACAGATATTTTTCAGCATTGGCTTGTGTTTATTTATCCTGCATTGCAATTAACTAATCTGTCTTCCTATTTTACCATATAAAGATAGTAAGATTAATAGATATTTAGCTCCAAATTTTGACATAGCTAAGGCATTATTTTCCATTTTCCACTGCTAATATTCATGAAAAATGCTGAATAATGCTTTTAGTGATAAAATCGATGATAGTGATGACAAGGTTTATATACATAAATTTGTCTCACTACTCTTTGGGTTATGCTCCATACTGACATGCTACCTTTCATACCTCCCCAAAATATAGTTTAAGGGTGTTGTTCATAAATCTTTTAAATGTCATACTGTCACACTCAATGTCTTATTGTAGGAAAAAGTGGCAATGATCATGAAATTAATAAAATTAAATAAACTTTAAATAATTGTTTAACCAGGTAATACATCACATTGTTTGAAAAGGAATGAGAACATTTTAAGGTTTTAATAGGTTCTAACACTTATTGTTTATTGTAGTGGCATATTCGTACAGTTACTTTTTATTAAATTAAATGTAGGAAGTACGGTATATTAATTAGGAGAAATGGGTATAGTTTTCTCATTTTAAAACTGTCGGATTTCTTGGTTTTTGTACTGAGACAGTAGCAGTTGGCGGTAGTAATAAGGACATCCAAAAGGTTGGCATTGGTAATACTACACCCTCTGCAAAAAATGATTTGCATGCCAATTCTACAAGTCAATAAGTCAAGCTGCACAATACTGAGTTATTTCATGTGGGCATGGAGCCATTATTTAAAGCATAGTTTGATATATATTGCAGTGGTATGCAAAATTTCAGTTTTTTTAAATGAGAATCTCGTAAATTTTGGTTTTATGATAATTTTTTATTTTTTGTATGTGTGAATATTTGGATAAATATTCTTTGTTTTCAGCGTCAATATTCTTTCTTTATAGAACCCTTCAAATGGGTTAGATTTAGACTGAATATTCTTGCACGGATCCCCTTCCTCCTCCCAACCAATACCTTTTTGTAAGATTTCAAAGTTTGGTCACACATATGCTCAATCTATTGGTCATTGCTTAGTACAGCTAATCACTTAGACACTGCGCCTCATTACTTTCACCATAGTAAGGTAGAGGGTTATTGGAGTGCGGACATTGATTTTGAATAAACTGTATGGTTTGATCAAAACTAATTTGAACTGAAAATAATTTGAAGGAAGAAAATATGTGGACGTGTCTATTAAATTATGATTCCAGCACAGGTCAAAATACTGCAAAATTTAATATTAATAATATTAATAATAATAATAATAATAATAATAATAATAATAAAGTTCATGTCCAGCATGACAGCCCGCACAGGGAGATGGTATTCACCTGCCAGACGAGAAAACTTAACCCCGGCTACCGACCAGTAGCTTTAGAGGTTAAGCACCTTCCTCAATATGTGGGTCGTTCCAATGATGGTAGATGTTTGGAGTCCACCCAAGACATCAGGGATACCCAACTCTTTCAAACTGCGCTCCAAGCGCTTCGTCACCACTCCTAAGCTTCCCACGACGATTGGGACAACGCTGGTACATACGCTATGTAACTTTCGGATTTGTTGGGCCAAGAGAGAATACTGAGTGGCCTTTTCTTTTTTCTTAGCTGTCACATTTTGATCGGAAGGCACAGCAAAATCTACAACCAGCCATCTCTTCTTAGTGCGGCCAACAACAACAACATCCGGACGATTACATTCCACCTGTTGCATTGTCTCCACTGATCTATTCCACCAAACTTCAACACTACCATCTTCACTCTTTCTAACTTTGTCAGGCACCTCTTCAAACCATTTCCCCGCACATTTCAACCCATACTTCTTGCACAGCTCCCAATATATTCTCAATCCCATCCTATCATGTCGCCTCTTGTACTCCTTCTGAGCCAGTACCTTACACCCACCCGCAACATGCCAAACTGACTCAGATTCAATTCCGCAGATGCGACACATAGGACTAACACCACCATCCTACTTCGACTGTGCCAACGTTGTCCTCAATGCTTGCTCTTGAGCAGCAAACACAAATGCCTCTGTGCTTTTTGCAAGGAAACCACCCTTAACCCACTGTACTGATCCCTCTGTTGCATTTTCATCCATCTCCTGAAAGAACAACAACAATAATAATAATAATAATAATAATAATAATCGTCATTATCATCATCATCATCATCATCAAATACGCCTTCCGTCGTTTGTCGACATTGCGCTAAAATCCAATATTTATTGGATTTTTATTTAGACATACCTCCGAAGAGTTATGGCGCGTCACCAACCAAATAATGCATAAAAAATAAAATTTCAATGCCGAACTAAATTCAACTATTTATACTTGTTTATAAAGTATATATTAGAAGTAAGTTATTTAGTAAATAAGAAAATATCATTGCTCTGTATTTTTGTTTTCGTTTTGCAGGACCTTCAACCGTTTGCTTTCATTGCAATCAAGTTTACAAAGTGGTTCTATGAGTACAAGAAGGTTTTGCTCAAGTGCAAGATGGATGAATGATCATCAACTTCAAAAGTGTGAAGCTAATCCAGGAGCAATGATTGTTATAGGAAAGGGAACACTGAAAGGGATAAAAGAATGCCAACATCAATTCAAATACAGGAGATGGAATTGTACTGGAGTTGGAAGACAGGGATCACTCTGGCGATTCTTTGAGAAAATGAACAAAAACAGTAAGTGAAATGGCGTGCGCATCTCTAAATGTTGTCGCGCTTTACGTCTCCAATATATTTAAAAAATGTTCACAAATTGTTATCATGACATTCAAAGCATTATATTATCAGTCAATTTTTGAAATAAAATAGTTGGTGGTACTCTTTTCAATCCAAAGTTATAAGAAGTAGAGGTCAAAACTTTTCATTTAGAAATTCTTGAAACAACCTTTCTACTCCCAAGGTTGTGAAAACTTAACCTTTTCTTTAGAAAGGGAGAAGTGGGTTAATATCTAATATAGTAGGGAAAGTTACATAATTATTTCTATAAAACACTATAAATTCTTGATCGCGTCAGCATTCAACACAATACTAGCCTCTTTGCTCTTTAAATAGAGTGTAGTGCAAACCTCGCCTCTGTTGTGTACTGTTATGGTCTTATACCTCTTATGTTATGGTCTTATACCCCCTTTCAAATGACAGCGATAAATAGTTTTGAAACCTTTGTGTTGACATCCTCAGGGGGTTTTAAATAAAAGAAGGGCTTACAATATGACTTCTTTTACAAGTTCTGTTTGGATTCACCAGAAAGACAGAATTTACCGAGATACGTGATCTACAGCTAATGTTAAGTACAAACGTATGTTTGCAAAGCTACACCGTGAAGAGCTAAAAGTTTGAACAAACATAAAAAATTGTCTTAGGAAGTAGCAGAAGGATTTTCAGGCCGAAGACAGGCGTACTGACATATTTTTGCTAGGAGAATGAAATAGGGTCACCAGTATCTTATTGGATTGAATTGTAAATAGTTTCTGCCTCAAAAAATAGGCATGCTTAAAATATGGTACACGATATAGTTTTAGAAGGAACCATAAGTACACATTAATATGGAAAGATTATTTATAGTAAAACCTTTGTAACGTTACATTAAAAGCACTTTTGGCACTGTAGAATACATCAACAGCTGCTAATTTTATCATTAAATTCTTGTAATAGAAAATTGTGGTGATATCCGGGGAAAAAAGAACTTGAAGTAATGTACTGCTCGAAGATGAAAATACCCAAACTAAAGGTGTCTGTATCTATTTTACTACTTACGGTAGCATCATGAAAGAAACAAGACATCGTTCAATGATTCTGTTACTACCATAACTGGTGTTCTTGCAACTCTTGTTACTGCATGTACTTTAACTCTTATCTTTTAATAGCACCACTACTGCTGTTACTAT
>RDPX01000383.1:351818-354318 GCA_003991215.1 Morbakka virulenta | reverse complement strand
TAGCTGTACGGTTCACTCTGTCAGTTGGCAATGTAGCACTTTAGTATACAAGACTATATTGATTGAATAAACCAGCTTTTGCGTATCCAAGGTACAAGGAAGTGTGTTCTTTTCTTCCAAAAAAACACACATTATTGTCAACAATAAAGTTATAGTAGATACATGTGTCTTCGATATCTTCAAAAAGTCTACCCTGTTATGATACGTTACGATTGTACTTTAAGATCAACTATAAATTGGTTAAATCGTGCAACCTTGTTGCACAGAAATTTTAGTATTTTAACTGCCAGTTTTGAAAGTTTTATCCATGGATCCTTGTGGTTATTCAAACTAAATATTTGACAATATCGAGTTGAGTAATTGCATCAAGAGTATTATTATAAATAGCAGCAGTAACAATATAAAGAGTAGTACAGTTGAAGAGAAAGCAGTAGCAGCACTAACAATGATAACATGTAGAGGCAATAGCAAAAATAGCAATAGCAATAGCAGCTCTAGCAGTAGTATCTCTAGCAGTAATAGTAATAATGCTAGCAGCTCCAACATTAATTTATCTGGCAATAATAGCAATGATAGTAGTATCACTAGCAGTAATAACAATAGCATTAGTAGTAATAGCAGTAGTAGTAATAGTTATAGTGTCTCCAGCGGTAATGGTAATAGCAGTAGCGGCAACTACATTTGTAGAACCAGCTTTAGAAGAAGTAGTACAAGTAGTAGTGGTAGTGGTATTAGCAGTGGTAGAAAAAGTAATAGTAGCAGTAATAGTAATTATAGTAATGGTGATAGTAGTAGTAGTTTTTGTAGCACTAATAGAGAACTAATAGTAGTAGTAGTAATAATAGTAGCAATGGTAGTGCCAGTGGGTTTGATGGCGGTAAAATAGCCAAGTCCATGTGTATGACAAGTTTTAACCAGTTTGGATGCTATTGTTTTGCAAATATTGAGTATTTCTATTACAATTTTTACATTATTTGGCAAACAAATGTTATGGTATTATTATTTCTAACCATGAATTATGGAAGTGCTTTACACTAAGTATCAAGAAGGTGATCAGTTTGCTTAATGTACTGCTTTTTCTCTTAGAAAAGCTCGTCTACCACAAAGACTTCTTCACCTAGTTTACTTTATTCCATATTCAAGAGCTGTAAAAAATATAACTCAGTTTTACATAATCTATCTAAATGATGTAATCATGGCGAATGACATGTGTTCATTTAGAGAAGTTTGACTAACCAGAATGAAAATCTGGTGTTTTCCAAATCTTACTCTTTCTAAACATTATATGTAATATGTATTTCTTTAAAAGAACTTGTTGGGTATCCAGTTCATTCTCTTAGTACCTATTCAAATTTTATTGAATGTTTCTTCTATTTCACACTCTTGCAATAACAGTGACTAAATTCTTATTGCTATACTGCTACTGCTACTACTACTACTACTACTACTACTACTACTACTGCTACTACTACCACTACGCCTACTACTTCTATTATTACTACTACTTCTACTTCTACTACTGATATTATTTTTAGTACCAGCCCTACCACTTCCACAAACGGCTACTACTTATTCTAATGCTACTAATACTACCACCATAACGATCACTACCACCACTACCACCGCCATCTCTGCTACTACTACTACTACTACTACTACTACTACTACTACTACTACTACTTTTACAACTCCTCCTCCTCCTCCTACTACTACTTCTACTAAAAATCAAATTCAACCAACACAGCATATAACGACTGCCTCGACACATCAAACTTATTTATTTTACTCACTGAAAATTGATAAAGAAAATTTTAATAAACTGCACGGCTTATAACGAATCTCAAGTATACGAATAGTATTTTTCGCCTTTTCACTTAATTCAAATATGAATATAGCAAACTTAAGGTACCTTTGAGAAATCTTAGTGGATAATCTTTGAACAAGGAGTATAGAAAACGTTTAAGCTAAAGACCATTTGTTGAAAAATTAAGGTACCTAAACTGAGTTTTTCATAATGGAGGCTTATCAATATGTCAAAACAAAAAATAGATATCATTAGAAAATAAACATCCTAGTATTTTTAGTGTGCTTCTTTGATTGAAATTTTTTTTGGATTTGCTGCATAGGTTCAGTTCACTCCCCTTTTACACAACCACTAATGCCTTCGATCAGATCATCAATTCTGGTGATATGATGTTGCTTGATTTATCACTTGGCATTATTCCACTTTCTCGTTCGTGTAGGAAGATTGAGATGTTAATTAATATTTGTGATTTCATGAGATGAGATGAAAAATACCAAAATAAATAAGAACTGGTACGAGCATCGATTTGTAGAGTTGTATATATCAATACTGCAACTTGTTATGTACCCTCCTCAAGACAAATTTTATCAGCTGAGAAGTTACTGTCTGTTCATATCATCATCATCATCATCATCATCATCATCATCATCATCATCATCATCATTATCATAATAATAATAATAATAATAATAATAA
>RDPX01000383.1:331748-350305 GCA_003991215.1 Morbakka virulenta | reverse complement strand
CAAACAGGAAGCAAAACACCACTGTTCTCTACAAATGCAGAAATCTTGGGAAGAAAGGGCAATGCATGGAAAGTAGCCTAAAAGAATCAAAGATGTAGATGTAGACCAAGGAAAGACCAACAAGTGGCTTAAATTCATCGGACTAAAAGCTGAAACTGAAGGCCTGATCATCGTTGCACAAGACCAGAGTTTGACCACAAGATCCTAACACCACCACATCATCATGGATGGAACAGACCCACAGTGTGGGCTCTGTAGAAAATAAGAGGAAACCATTGAACACATCATTTTGGGCTGCGCAGAGTTGGCAAAGATAGTATACATCAAAAAACAAAACAAGGCCCTTGCTTATTTACATTGGAAGATCTGCAGGGAATACAAAATCAAGATAGCTGACAAATGGTACGAACATCAGCACAACGCAGCCACAGAGAACGACGAGATAACAATCCTGTTGGACACAGCCATACAGGCCGACAGAGGGATCAAAGCGAATGGGCCAGATTTCGTCATCAAGAACAAGATAAGCATAGAATGCATTCCTGTAGACATGTTTTTACCACCTGAACGCAATACCTCTGTCAAAGAAATAGAAAAGCTGTCAAAGTACAAATACCTAGATATTGAAATCAACAGGATGTGAGGCACAAAGACCACAACATTACACTGTGGTCATTGGAGCTTTGGGACTTGTGCAGAAGGGATTAGGAAAATACACCGAGAAAATCCCTGGTAAAATCAACATTCCAGAAATCCAGAACATAGTTTTCCTTGGAACAGCACACATACTACGGAGAGTATTATCAATAAAGTAGAGAGAAACAGCTACCCTCTAGTGTCTTAGGACCATTGTTTAGACCCTACTCTAAAGGACGCAATAAACTAAGCAGAAAGTAAAATACATAATTAAACAAACATATTATTAATAAAAAATAATAATAATGATGATTGCAAAGGAACAGGAAAAATTCTAAAATATGAAGACTTAGCCAGGGAATTGAAAAAGCTATGGGACATCATGGTAAAGTTGGTTTGGGTCATCAAAGGAGCTCTGGGTACCCCACCAAAAAAGTTAAAAATGTGGTTAGAACTTGAGTTGAAAACAAGAATAGTCCAACTGCAGAAAACTTCGTTACTTTAGTCTGCAAGGGTACTTCGGAAAGTCCTTGAGGTTTGAGGAGCCTTCCTGACACCATGCCTCAAGAAACTCCACTAGCGATTTACTATCATACCTTAGTGTGCGACACCAATATAATAATAATAATTGCTTAGAAAGTTTTTTTTTCAACAACAACTCACAACAAGGTAATTTCTCCGTTCTAGCTTAATAACTGATCAAACTTGGAAAATATGACTTGAAAATCAACTTTTTTTTAAAAAATTAACCCTTCTTTCAAATTCCACAACAAAGTTGATTCGGAAGTAAATAATAGCTTTTATAAAGGCAACTTTGGTTAAGTTGGACGACACTTAGATGAACAGTTTTCTCCACGAAGGAATTATCATGAAGGGATTTGACTTAGAGAATTCTACCTACGTTAAGTTTGAAATTTGGGTAAAAACAGATGACTAAATTACTGGAGAAAAGGTTTTAAAAGGATACTACCGAAAGAACAGGAAGTATGTAAGAGGAAAAGGAATGTAAATAAAGACCAATTAATGAATAAAATGACAATATTAATAGCCTGAAGAAGGAGAAATAACTTGGCAAGAGTATGAATGGATTTTCTTAAACATATTACATGGTCATGTATTTATTGGAAATTCGAAGCATAAAACATTTTGGGAGTGCCCAGAAGTATTTGAGTTCCAGTAACAGGCAATGAAAATCTAATTAGATTTCTTTTGACCAAATATTGGTAAAATTAGAGATAAGCTGAAAGTTTTCTGAATAGACAAAAGACCATTGACCTGTTGATTTTTACAATGTATATTTATAGTGGTGATATTGAGGTGGGATTTAGTATTACAAAATATGAGGTATTAATCATAGAGTGCTGTAATGTGTACATATATATAATATATATTATATATATATTATATATATTATATATATATGTTATATATATATTATATATATATATATAATATATATTATATATATATATATATATATATATATATATATATATATATATCCCTTACGCAAGTTTGTTTGAGCACTCTGGCAGGATCCCACAATAAGCTTTAAGATGTGTTTGCTCCGGCAATATGGCCAGAGAGTTATGTCTCAGAAGCGCTGTGCTGCACGGATGAGCCCACAAAGGGCGAAATAGTACTGTCTGCAGATTGAGTATATATATATATATTTATATATATATATAGTAACATTAGTAAAGTATACCAATGTTCACTAAGAGTGCTCAATGTTTCCAGAGCGTTTATAAATCCAGAATAGTATACAAAATAACTAGACAAATTTAGCAGTTACTACTAGTTTCATGTTTTCTAAACAATCTTCAAACTGCATTGCAGTTTGGGTTAGGTACAACATGAAAAATAGTATGATAATAGGTCCAAGTGGGTGACAGAAGATAAAAAGATGTCATTGTCTGTTTTTTTTTGCAAGGTAACAATGAAATAGAGGAAAACAGGTGCCATGAAACCTTTATTCACTAAAATGACTAAATTTGAATAAGCACTGGTATCTCTGGTTTTGGTAGTAGATTATTTAGAATTCACAGTCCAAATTCAAATTAGTAATAAGGGTTTACAAAAATTGGCATTATAAGGCACAGAGAGAATTTTCAACATTGTGTTTATATAATAAAAGAATAAACGATAGTCATGAAATAAATTGGTTATAGCTTACTTCTAGTGGGATTATCTCTTACAAGAGTAAAACCGGAGTACAGAAAGCAAAACTAATGTTGGATTGATGCCCGAATGGTAACTTTTCTGCATAATGAGTCACCTTTGACGAATCAATAATCCTAAGAAAAATATTTGAATTTTAGATAGGCACGTTCTTTAACAAAACTGAAGAACAGGATCCTAATTAATGTAGTCTCTGAATAACGCGATGCAGCTCCATTTCCTAGACAATATTAGCTGAAAAACCTTAACAGTAAACGGACAAATCAACTTTAAAAGTGCTAGTTTAAAAGCGACAAATCAACTATATGGACAGAATCAAAACTTTCTTTTGAATAACTATATTCAAAAGACTTTGAAAAACATGAAATATTCGTGATTTATAACATTTTCGTTATGAAAATAAAAATATCACATGGATTAAGCACATAGAAAAATGTCTGTCTTTTTAAAAATCCCTTTCTAATGAGAGCATTTCCGGTGGTTTTGGATTATTTTATAAAAGTACGCATGGGCTGTGTATAAAAACGTTAGGAAGTACATACTAAGAGAGAATGTCATTCACTTCGCAATAATGTTTCTGTACGTTAACGTAAAATCACCCAGTTGTAAGAGCAGAGTTGAATGCCAGGTAATACGTTAAGTCTCCGATGCTTTTTACCTTTTTCTGACTACTATAAGGCACTTTAATAGAGTTTGTTAGATGTTTGACTATTTTCAACCCTGATTGTATACTATCACTCTTATCTAGACAATATGCCTTGAGAGGTGTTCACGTATCGGTCCTTGCAATGCTTGCAGGACAGCCCAAAGAAACGTTATTGTATGGTCAGTAGTACAGATCTTTAATACACTGAGGATATATAATGACTACTAGAAGAGAAATAGTATCGCAAACACCATGCAAACATATTAGAAAAAGCAACTTCATAGTAAAGTGAACCAGAGTAATGATTGTAGATTCCTTACACTGTAAGAAAGGACTGTGGAATGAAGCACCAGAATTCTATTTTTCTAGGTGCTATATCCTCTTTGGACTTAAGCGATCATATCAGGCCATTTTTCTCTTTCTTGTCTTATACTCAAAAGCTCCACACTATTGTAATACAAACTTTCCTCTCTCAACCATTCCCTCAAACTGCTCATCCACATCATACCTCTCCTATCTCTATGCTTATTTCCCTCCACTTTTCCTTCCGTCAATACTTCTTCGAGCCGGTCTTACCTTATAACATAACCCAAGAAACTTAGCTATTTTATGTGGATCTGTTTGTTAAGTCTCCTGTTGACTGCCACTCTTCTTACTACCTCCTCGTTACTGATCTTATCTGTTCATGCTAACTTCATCATCCTTCTCAAAAAACACATTTCAAGGATTTCTAGATTGCTCTTTAACTTCGAGATTTTTGTCCCTGTTTTGACCCATCTCTCAATACTTTACAAGCGTGGTTATTCAGCACAAGCAGTCTTGTTCACATATATTTGTTCTTTTATATGTTTTTCAACTTTTAAAAGTCGAGAAACATTTTAGTCAGAAGAATGTACCGGCGTTACTATATATATATATATATATATATATATATATATACGCTACTGCGTCACTAGGTAACCTAGGATAAGTATGTCTACGTCTTAAGTCCGGACCAGGAACTCAGAGGCGCAGAACACGGCCCAAGATTGATGCGGTGTCCAAAAGTGCTGAAATCTGAGCACTTGCAACAATATTAGGGATCTGCAATGTTTCAAATGCTTCGAAGATTCCAGGTGGTAATGTTCCCATGGCTCCAACTATCACCGGCACAATGGTCACTTTGGCTCAGTACATGCGCTCAAGCTCCTCTTGCAGAGTTGAATACCTCTCTTGCTTCCCCCCTTTTTGATCACAACTCGAACATCCATTGGCACTGCAATATCAATGAGCGTCCAGGTTCTTTCACGCTTATCGTGCATGGAGATGTCTGGCTTGTTATGCTTAATTTGGCGATCTGTTGACAAAACCGTGTTCCAGTACAGCACAACATTGCCATCGTCCACTGGCATCACATTCTCTGGGGTGTGCTCGAACCAGTTCTCTCCTACCTCCACTCCAAACCTTTGGCACAACTCCCAGTGCACTCTGTGTGCAATTTGATCGTGTCTGGCAATATACTGACCTTCGGCCAGTACTTTGCACCCATCTGCAATGTGCATGGCATCTTCATCTTTCAATCCACATAAGCGGCATAGAGGAGAGATTTGTTCGTGGTATCTTTTGGCTCTTACTGATCGTGTTGGCAAAGCCTGTTCCTGTGCTGCAAAGGTGAGGTCTTCTGTTCCCTTCTTTAGATACCTGCTTTTTATCCAATCGATCGACTTTGGATGGGCAATCCCTTCAACTCCTCTAAGGAATTTTCCGTGGATGGGTGCATCATGGAACTGTTCGCGCCTCTCCTGCTCCACTCTTCGTTTGTAGTCCTCAGCCCCTTCTCCCCCTTTCACAATACCCTGCCTTTTCAATTCCTTCTGCAACCACTCATCACTTCCTTTAAGATACTCAGCCAGGCTGATCCTTTCACAAGTCACTAGATCTTTCACACTCAACATTTCTCTTCCACCTTCAGCTCGCTTCAGGTACAACCTCTTAACACTGCTTCTAGGGTGCAAAGCCCCATTCATTGTAAGGATCTTTCGGTCCTTGTGTCCATATTCTCCAGTTCTTTCTTTCCCCATTTCAGAATACCTCCACTGTACCGAATGACTCCGACTGCACATGCATTAATGCCACAAATCAGGTTCCCTGCATGCAGCTTGGATCTGGCCAGTAACTTCACCCTTCTGAAGTATTCTGTACGTATGAGGTCCTTAATCTTCTCATGCAGTGTTCCCACTAACTGATATACTCCTAGGTACTTGTACCCTTCTTCATCCACTACCTTAATAGTTTCCCCGTTTGGAAGTCCAATTCCGTCAGTCTTCTTCACATTGCCCCTTTCGAGAACAAAAAATACCACACTTGTCCAGACCAAACGTCATCCCAATGTCATCAGAGAAAATTCGCACTGTGTGGACGAGAGTGTTCAGTTCATACTCAGACCTTGCATAAAGCTTCAGGTCATCCATGAACAACAAGTGGTTAACTCAACGGCCACTCTCATTCTCCACTTCCTCATTGCCAATGCGGTAACCATATTCATNCCATTCATTGTAAGGATCTTTCGGGTCCTTGTGTCCACCTTCTCCAGTTCTTTCTTTCCCCATTTCAGAATACCTCCACTGTACCGAATGACTCGGACTGCCCATGCATTAATGCCACAAATCAGATTCCCTGTATACAGCTTGGATCTGGCCAGTTACTTCACCCTCCTGTAGTATTCTGTGCGTATGAGTTCCTTCATCTTCTCATGCAGTGTTCCCACCAACTGATAAACTCCCAGGTACTTGTACCCTTCTTCTTCCACTACCTTAATAGTTTCCCCGTTTGGAAGTCCAATTCCGTCAGTCTTCTTCACATTGCCCCTTTCGAGAACAAAAAATACCACACTTGTCCAGACCAAACGTCATCCCAATGTCATCAGAGAAAATTCGCACTGTGTGGACGAGAGTGTTCAGTTCATACTCAGACCTTGCATAAAGCTTCAGGTCATCCATGAACAACAAGTGGTTAACTCAACGGCCACTCTCATTCTCCACTTCCTCATTGCCAATGCGGTAACCATATTCATTGTTTCTCAGTATGATGGACAAAGGGATCAGGATGATGACAAACAGGAGAGGCGAAAGCGAGTCACCCTGAAAAATTCCTCGCTTGATTGTCACCTTGCCTAGCACCTGTCCATTCTAAAATAGTTTGGTGGACCAATGTTTCATAGTATTACAGAGCATTTTCCAAATATTTTCAGCAACCCCTGTCATTTTCATAGTCTCAAGAAGCCAAGAATGAGGACCCATGTCATAGGCTTTCTTGTAGTCCACCCATGCCATAGCTAGGTTCCTTTGTTTCTCTCTACAGTGCTTTAAAATCACCTTATCTACCAACAGCTGATCTTTTGTTCCCCGTGATTGTTTCCTGTATCCTTTCTGTTCATCTGGAAGAAGGCTTTGGTTTTTAAGGTGTTGATATATCTTGTCAGCAAAAACGAACGTTATCAACTTCCACATGAGAGGAAGAAAAGTTATTGGTCTATAGTTGCTGGCTATAGTCCCTTTGCTGATACCTTTTTGAACCAAAACCGTTCGACCCTCAGTCAACCACTGTGGTAAATCTCCTTTACTTATACACGATTTAAGATGGTCAGAAATTCGCTGATGCAGTTTGCAGAACTTCTTAAACCAAAAGCCCTGAACACCATTGGGTCCCGGAGACTTCCAGTTAGCCATCTTCCTTATGGCATCTTTCACATCTTGCACTGTTATATGGATGTTTACCTGTTGATAGACATCCTGCAGTTCTTATTTGACCATATGAATCCAAGGGGCGTCTTTGTTGTGCGAAGCTTCATGCTCTCATATTCCTTTCCAGAACTCCGTTGCCTCACTAGGATCGGGGGCTTCCTTCTTTCTAATCTCTCTATTCAGTTCCCTGTAGAGCTGCGTCTGGTTGCTCTTGAAGAGATTATTCTGACGATGTTGCAAGTTGTTGTCCTGGAACCTTTTGATTTTGACTGCACCTCCGTGGATTTTTGACTTTAGCATCTCAATAACAGAGGTTGCTAGCATTATCAAGATCATACTTGTTGTTCATAGCATAATGCTCAGAGTGGCTTAGTTCGTAGTTTCCCCTTCGCCATTCCTCTAGTTTGCTCAAGTCCTTCCTCCATCTTTTGATATTACCATCTATCCGTCTTTTCCACCAGGGTTCTTTCCTCCTTTTCCGCTTTTCATGATTTTTATTCATCCTACCCAGTCTCTCGCATACGACAATTGTCCCTGCACAGAGAAGCTTATTTGTCTCAGTTATGTCATTAGTTATGACATACTCCAATACCCTGTGTACATTGTGTACATGTTCATTGACCCTCCGACGGTCGCACGCCTTCAATGATGGTAATGTATTAGAGCATGACATTCTCATGACCTCTCTCATTCGTTGTAAAATAAGTGTATATTCCTCATCTAGCTGGTCAGCTTCCTGAAGATAATGAACTTCAGGGAGATCATCTTCACCATCAAGGACTTCACCCTAAACCACACTACCTCTCTCTTCTCCATTGTCGTAATTGACAACTTGACTTCCAGAGCCCCCTCCTCCAGATTGACATCTATTTCATCGTGATATCCATTCTGTGGTGCTACTACTCTTTCCTCGTTCCCAGTCCTATCCACCTTTAAACCTCCTTTTGCCTCCATCCATTTCGCCCTAATTCTTGCCTCGATTTCACCTTTCTCTAGCTCCGAGAGCTTACCTGTGTTTATTATGGCTTGGACCTGTGATCTCAAGCGCTTATCAGTTACATTGTGGCCCCCAAGTTCCAACCAAAGGCAGTGCATTCTCTTCATGTACCCTCGTACGAAATGGATCACTCTCCACATAACACTCCCATAACATTCGGTTATACTCAGGACTCCACTTAATCTTGCTGTTATTGTTGTTGTTTGGCAGACGCTTGATAACGACCGAGGGGGGCCCGCCTCACCCCACCAATGCCGGGCGCGATACATTCAGCACTGCCCCCAGTCCCGTTAACGCCGTTTTCTGGTTCACTATTTGTATTCATCATGATTTAAATGAGACTTTGGTTTTAGGGGTGACCTTTCCAAGTGAGTTATTCGTGTCACCACTACTAGAGGAGTTGCCAGCCAGAGCTAAAGAGTCCCCTCCACCCATGAAGCAGACTAGCCCCCGCCGGATGCCAACCCAGTATTTCTTGGTCTCGGGGAAAGCTAACAGGTACTACACCTTGCTCAAGGATGACCAGAAAGTAGTTTTGGCAAAGGGTTACCTCATTCTCCCAAGTCGAAACTCCACAACCGGATGCAGTTTAATGTCAATACCCAGGACATATATATATATATATATATATATATATATATATCTGTAAAGTTAGAGTTTTTCTTACTCATACATCTGATTATATGTATATATATATATATATATATATATATATATGTCTGTAAAGTTAGAGTTTTTCTTACTCATACATCTGATTATATGTATATATATATATATATATATATATATATATATATATATATATATATATTAATTGGTCAATAGCTGTTAAAACATTCCCCTATGTTTGTGGTACTAGACGTTGTGACTTGTGCTTATGCGAAAAAATATGCATAATAAAATCAGACTCTGAGCAGCTTTTGAATAAACGCAACGAACTGATTAGTAAATGTCGCCACCGTAATAAATATATTATCGGAAATGTCAAATAGACCCCGTAAGCATCATGCTATGAACATTTTTACACACTCCCACGCGAGGGGAAGCGACATTGTTTGTCAGTGCGCGGTATGTAATTGACCATCGTGCATAGCCATTGTTTGACTGAGTGTTCCATAATTCTATCGAGTGTTCTATTGAGTGTTCCATAATTACCATGCATCTTTATAATACACGAAATGTTGTAGTAATTCATTGCAGTTTGAAGATTGTTAAGAAAACATGAAACTAGTAGTAACTGCTAAATTTGTCTAGTTATTTTGTATGCTTTACTGGATTTATATATATATATATATATATAGGTAGGTGCATTACAAAAAGCTAATGTTTTGTGATACTACAAGTATCTCGCATCCTCTGGGATCTTCATGTACATGGTCTCCTTGTTTGGGAGGGGGGGGGGGGTGTTACTGCGAACCTTCTCTTGGTGATATAAATTTGGTTTTTTAGAGATACTGAAATTTATTATTGACCATTTAATGTTGGATAAAATTTATTTATTTGAAATTTGAATTTCAAATTTATTTATAATCAAATTTTAATAACTATATTGTTCTAAAACTGAAAATGGTTTCTAAACTGTGTTTCCATTTGTCTCCAGCCAATAAAATGTAGGTTGTATTGGGTTCATTTAGCACAATAACTTCTACCCGGTTTGTGTCCCAGTTTCAGCATTTGAATTTAATTGAGCAAAGATATTTTTGCTTACATTTACAATGCTTGTTTATATGAAGCTACCTGCCAGTTTCCTTGTAGTATATGACCTAATTTTATGTAAATTTCTCATGCAAGTATAACTAACCTTCACGCTATTTCTAATAATTATTTTCTGAAGCTTGTGGTTTTTGTGGAAAGTGTTGGTCTATTAAGTACATAAAATTCTTACCAGTATTGGTTGTGACACCTTTACCGAATATAAGGTTGAACCAGTTGAACTCTTTCTCTTTTTGTTTTGAGTGTTCTTGTTTTCCTCAGGTTTGAATTTTGATGACACTTTTCCCTACCCACAGTTGTTCAAAGCATGGTCAGACAGCTTTTTAGTTTGATTAAATTTGTTTTCATTAGATGAGATCTGCTTGAGGCTGAATGTGGTAACTTTCTTAAAATATTTGGGAAATTATTTGACCCCGTGTCCACTACATTATCATTTGTTTTTTGTTTGGGCGGTACGATCTATAAGAAAGATCGATTGTGATGTTAAGGAAGTAGACTCCCTTCAAATTTGTTAGAGTTCTATATCTACGTCCTTGTCTTTAAAATGATCAATGAGATGTTCAAGCGTTTTGTCCTGCCGATTGGTTTGCGTTTATTAAATTAAACCATTGTCACGGTAAAGCCTCGCATTTTTTATCAACCATGTGGCTAATTTTTTAAAAGTAAATAGTTATCAATAAGTTTACATACCTCCTTTTTATCATATGATCTTACCTTCACACCAAACGCTTTTCTTATATTTTCTAACCTCCAAAGTGTATCGTCCTTGTGCAATAAAGACTTTTTGCAATGCTTTATAACTTTCGCGTTGTCCTCACTTATTGTATCTTACTACAAAATAATAAGGCCTAGTTGAGTGTATTCTCCTTTATTCTTAGATAAAACTAATGGAATGAACTTACATTCTGGTTTGTTGGATATACCTTCAAATCCACTAGTTACTTGGTTCGCACTTACCATTTCGACTGAGTGCAAATTGAAACCCTCTATAGTGGATTTTGTCACTTTGCCTGATTCACTTTTGATTGGGTTAGTTTAGTCAACACTTGGGGTTATTGAGAAAATTGTCCTTGTAGTCCTTTAATGTCAAATACTCTGATCCTAGGGCTGAACTATTAACGATATCGTCAATTTTCAACTTGATGGCAATGAATTTTACTTCCGTAGTATCAGCAATCTCAATTTATTTGGAGGTTGCAGTGGAGGAGGGGGCGGGGGACTTCTTGTATGTTTTCGTGATGTTTTCCGTTCAATTTATGTCAAATGATTGAATGTTCATTCATAGATGTGGTATGCTTTCTTTATCTTACGTCTCTGTTTCTTCATTTGTATGTTTTTTCGATTTCTTTTATTTTTTATTTGATCACATTTTGCTTTCCTCATCATCTTCTGTTTCCTTTCTCATCTGTTGGAGGGATTCCTAACTCTTTGCAAACAGTTTACAATTAGGCCACAATCTGTAATTGAAAAAGATATCAACTTGTCTAGGGTGATACTTTGAAATCAGAATTTGTAAGTGAAATAGTCTTGTCGGACCATTAAAATATTTAGCAATCAGTGTGTGTGTGTGTGTGTGTGTGCGAGATATATATATATATATATATATATATATATATATATATGTATATATATATTGATAGATGTTGATCATTTTATTCTATTATCTATGCACAATTATTGATATCACTAGTATCTGTGTTATACAAAATACAGCCTTTGATTATATAAGTTTTATGTTAATGTAGAGACAGAGATTTCAATGTAGAATATAGATAGATAGATAAAGAGATAGGTAGAGGAACCAAAATGTACCGATTAAACTGCTCTCCCCCCTTAACATAATAGAAAAGTAATAATGAAATGTCCTAAACTGTTAAGTTAAATTAATTCTCAATATTAAAGGCATATCAGTAATATAGCACATGCAGACCACAGGGACAATATCCCAATCAACCAAAGTATAACAGGCCTTGGTTATAATGGCCTTAAGTATCCTGGGTGAGCTATTACTAAATGGAAGAGCCTGAAGCACAGCAAAGCTGTTTCAATCGTCAGAAAATTATTTTAGCTCAACTTTTTGCTCACACCTTGTTAACCAGAGTAAAATATATGATGAACGTGGTATTCGGATGGAGCAATGATATATCACTCCAAAGTTAAGTGGAGATCAATTTGGGAGTGGAAAGAGACAATATTAGTTATGGCAATGTTTTACTGGTATTTAAATAATATTTCCAGCTGTTGTGCTTTTCTGTGTAGGCATTTTTGAAGGTATTTTGAAGGACCTATCAAATGGAACAGTAAGCATTTAAGATGTTTTCGTGTTGTTTTGGTATTAATTACAGTTTCTATAAATTTATTTATATAAACAAAAAGGTGTGAAATTTCTCAAATCGTATCACTTTCTATACATTAATAAGTGGTATCTTTGTTCTCATTGCTAAAATACCACTTGCTTTTGTTCACGAGAGAGAAAATAAGGTTAGAGACTTCACCGATCTTGGAAATTTTTTAATTCTGTAATTTAAACTTTAATTTATCCTTATAAATTGCTAAATTTCTTTGTTTCAGCGCCAATCAACGATATAATTCAAAAATTCTTTCCGTCGGCACGGCTTAATCGTGTTCTTGCAGACTAAACAGGAGTTTGTTTTAAATTGATCCAATAATTTATATCCTATATTTCCACTTGTTAAAACTCTGTCATGGTAGATAAAAAAGAGATACCATTACGAATTAACAAATATTTTCTTTGTATGTCAATGTTCAATACTTCTTCCTTCTATGGTTGGATTGTTACTGTGTTGATTCTTTTCAGTAGGCATTAACTTTCTGTTGCTGATGTTTACACACACTCCCACCTCTCCTGCATATATGGCGAGGGCATAAAGATAGTTTTGTACGTCCTCCAATTAGAAGCTTATTGCTGCTATATCATCTGCATAACTCAGGTGAGATATTTTGTAACCGCCAATGGAAAAGCCAGAGTTACAATTCTCTTCTTCTTCCAGAAAAACAGATACATTTCCAACACCAAACAGTATTGAAGAAAGGGTGTCTCCCTGCTTCACACCTTTAAGGATTCTTACCCTTTTTGTGTTGCATACACCAGTCCTAATCGTTGCAGTTGATAGTTTTCATATATCTTTGTAAGGAGTGTACTTACAAAGATAGGCTGTACTTACAACTACCTTCCACAGCATGAAAAATTTTATGCTATCAAAGGCTTTTGTGAAATCTATGAAAGCTATGAATTCGGGATTGAACTTAATAGATTGTTTTATAATCTATTCCAAAGCAATTATTTGTTCTATTGTATTCATTCCAAGTCGATATGCTGCGCGTATAGTGGAGAAGGAAGCATTAAGGGCTTCTTTAACTCTTGTTGCTATTTTGTTAATAAACAACTTGTAAACATAGCTAAAGAGGCTGATAAGTTTTTAGTTTCCAAAATCCAGCCTATTTCCTTTTTCTAATAGAACTACCATTACAACATATTTAAAACCTTGTTGAACTTTGTAATCAGTATCTTGCTGAACAAAAGTGTTAAAGCAATTACAAGAGATTCTCCCTCTGCTTTAATATATTCTGCATAAATTTTGTCTAATGCTGCACTTTTGCCAACTTTAATTTGGATGACTGCAAGCTCAACTTCATCTTTGTGAAAATGGGATCATCTGAGCTGCAAGTATTTGGAATTGCTATAGAATTGTCAAAGTACAACTCCTCATAAAAAGTTGCCCAACGTTCTAAGATGGATTTCTTTTCATTCAAGATTTTTCCATCTTTGTCCCTTATTCCCTAGCTAATATTTTTGGGTTTTGTTTTTAGGTTACGTATTATTTTGTAATATTGTCTGTTTCTTGGCAAAGAACTCATAACATCAATCTCTTTTCCTTTGTTCCCTGGTCCGTCCTTTTTGACCAATCTCATGAAATTGCTGTTGGTTCTTTATTTTCTTTTAAAAAAGCACCATGATGCTTTCTGATACTTTTTTATGTTTTGTGGCTTGTTCTTCTTCATCAGGCACCCATTTTGGGTGGTCTTGCACTTTTTTGTCAAAGCTTTATTGAACTGCTTCATGTTTTCATACAGTTCCTCAAGCTCCATATTGTTGTCTGACAGAACAGCAAACCTATATTTCAAATCAACTTGAAAGGTCTCTTGCCTCTTTCTATGACTTATCTGGTCTAAGTTGATATGAGTCAATTTTTGACTACTTTTTTGGCCATGTGGAACTCAGTCTCACTTTTGCTCTCACCATTCTATGATCAGAAATGTCTGGCACATTGAGGGCTGAACTGTCTGCAGCATTTTGTTTGCTAGAGTATTTGCGTGTCAAGATGAGATCAATTTGAATTTGAGTTTTTTCATTCAGCAATGTCCATGCGTAAAGTTTTCCCTTCTTGAAAAAGGAATTTGTGACTATTAATTCATTTTGCACCCAAAATTCTACCAGCATTTGACCTTTGGGATCAGAAGTCTCAAGGGTTACTGTCCAATTGCATCTTAAAAAATTGCATTCAGGTTAAATATCTTACAGTTAAAGTCGCCCATGATGAACACATGATCTCGTTTTGGTGTTTTATTTACCAATCTATGGACTCAGACATCAAGCTTATCCATTTCTCTGTCAGCATGGTCTGACGTTTGGAAATCGCACTGGATAAGAACTATTTTAGACAATTTTTCTTTTATAGAGAGCATTGCCAGATGGTCAGAAATAGGTTGGTAGCTATCAACAAGTTAAACGTAATGTACCAGAAGGTCCACACCAGTTGACCTGGACAAGCAGTTGCCAGAAAGGAATAACTGTTCATTCCTCTCATTTAAAGTTGCAATTTTTGTTTCTTTTGATTTTGTTTCCGCAAGGCCTATGATGCTCCTATTGACTTTCTATTGTCCTTGTGGCATCATATCTAATGCTTGCCACTCAGGTCATCAATGGTTCTAGTGTTTTATGTGTGAAAAAACATCAAGTGGTTTGTTTTTTCTCTGTCGGGATGCCTCTCTGAAGCTGCAGGCACGGATCCCTGTGCTCTCCTGTCGCATCAGCCCGTGGCTGCAGATGTCCCTATTTTCGCTGCCGTGACACCTGTCTGGCTGTCACAGCAGCGAACAGGTCACATCAACATTGCTCCTGGCGAGGGTTCGGGAATCGCCCCCTCTGTATATTCGAGGCTCTTGGAAAAGTCATTTTATCGTGTTGGCTTTTACAGCCAATTCCTTTTCAGGAGGAATGTAAGCTTTTCCCTTATATACTGGCTTAGGTCACCATGAGAAGATATGATTATTTGTACACCACTCTAGAAGATTGCTTCAAATGTTAATGAGGGCCTTCTCCTCATTTGCTGTGACAGACTGTACCAAGATACAGCTTTATCTGTAGCGGCACTATTTTATGCCAATCTAACAAGAATTTATATATATATATATATATATATATATATACACAGATGGTCAAACATGAAAAATAGGAATTATTATGGAAAGTATTACTTTTATGATATTCCAAACACAAGGCAGTGTATAACAGTTTACTTTATACTCGATTATTATTTGACTGTTTCTATTTTAATATAAATATGTATTTATATATACGGGATGCCGGGATACTTAATATAAACTTGATTATGTAGTTCCTATTTCATTTCCCAAAGAATGTTGTCTGAATCAATAAGAAAATACCCTAAGACATTTGAATAGCTTTTCTTATTCATATTAGAGTTTTGTATCGAGAAAGAGATTGCATAAAATATCAATTGAAGGAGAAGGGATTTTTCTTTTTAAATGGGGACACTGCTGCAATTTTTTCATCTGAAAAGTAAGGTTTTGGGTAGGATTTGTTAAAAAGTAGATACCCTGAAAGGGTGCTAAATGCAGTGGTACCTAATCTCAGAGTGATCTTGATTGATTGGATGTTGCCCCTCTTGCGGAAGGGAATCGTTTCTGTACCTTACTTTTCTCTTTCTAATAAAACCGATTTTCATTCAGCTGCAATCATTAGATAAACTTGGTTAACCGCGCATCAAAATCTAGCACTTATTAAATCGGATAAATAATTAGTAGAAATATTTCCTTCTACAAATAATTATTTTGCTAAGCGTAACCTAAGTAAAATAAGCAAATGTACAGATTACTTTAATTCCTTTTCGATGAAGACCTTACTACTCAAGGTACAATAACAAATAGATTTAATAACCACGCAAGAAAGAGCCGCCATGGCTAAAGGGTACTTTACCCTGTCTAGGTGCATGGAAGATTATTTCAATCTATATTGAACAAGAATTTCTAAATACCAGACATATTTTCCATTTAAGAAACTATTTCTAGGTTAAATATATTAAAAAACTGTCTGCTTTTGAGTTCAAATGGATGTTTGAGTGATAATTTTAAGGAGAATTCAGTGGCTTAACTGGTAAAGAAAAAACAGGTTAATGGAAAGGAATTTCTGTACAGCATAATAGGTTCTATAAAAACTATTGTTGACATAAAAAATATAGAGTATGAAGGAGGATATAAGTGCTGTTAAAAAGTGATTTAATTTGTTTGAAATGGTTGCGCCATTCTGCTAAAGAAGATTACAATGGGTACAATAAGAGCATTTGATGCTGTCTGGAAAGATAAAAGAAGTAGATGATAGGCTAAGATAAAGATGGATAAACCAGATGAAGAAAGATGTAACAGAAAGTGTCAGGCCTTAAAGAATATTCTCTTAAACTAAATGTTAGAAGGGAAATCAAGAAATAGAAAGAAGAATATGGAAGACTTCTTGACAAAAGGAATAACTCCGGAATAATTATGTGTGTATGCATGTATGTGTGTCTTTTTGTTGTTTCATAATTATTCTTCCTTTTTCTCAGTCGAGTTTTTTCGTCGCCTCCTTCCTATTTTTATGCACATAGGAGCAGCAAAAGCCCATGAAAACTAATAAGAGAAAGGTCGATTTAGAGTGTATAAATTTAATTTTTTTACAATTTCTCTTCGTTCCTGGCCAAACCTCTGTAAAATGTTGAAAATTCAAGCGTGTAAAGTGCCAGAAAAGATTAAAGTTGAGACGTATAAAGTTCTCAGTAGTCACGACGTTTGGTACCATTTGGTAAGCGTATGAAGCGTATGTAGTTTTAAATAATTTTTCTCTGTATGAAGACTTTGGCCAGAGGTTGGATTTGCTGGGCACAAAGTTGTAAGGATAATAAAAACCCTTAGACAGAAAAAGATATCTAAAAAGTCAGCACTTTGCTGTACAGACCTGAAACGTTCTACACCTCTAGACGGTAATATTTTCAAAGGAATGGTTGCATTTTCAAATCATCTGAGATAGGTAAAGAGCATGATATTCTTGCTTGAACTTCAAATTTTAACAGCACTTTGACCATCGGAAATAAGAATTAGTTTCTCTTCTCCTGGTCAAAAATGAAGCATGAAACTTTGCCAGCTAATTAATCACCTCTTTGTCTCTTTATGATAGAAAAAAAGTTGCTGTAATATGCATCAGAAATGCCTTTATCATGAAATGTGTCCATTTTTCATGAGGTCGTCGAGGAAAAGAAAAATATCAGTATCAAATCATCATCCTATTTTTAGCAATTTCTTATAACAGAGATATCTCTTATAGATTTTCAAATTTTATTGCATTTTCTTATATTTTTGTGTTGAGGCCCTAAGTATTTTTCTGATTACTTGTCCAAACGCTCTTCAACTTCAGAGGTGGTGAAGTAGTAAAGTACACTGTCACAAAGTTAAATTAGCATTACTAAAGTGATACAAACAATATTCGCGACATGTGTATATATGAGTGACATTAAATAAATATTTTTTGAGGATATAGTTTTACAGCAAAGTCAATAAAAGAAGTTGAATTTTTTTAGTTGTTATAGTTTTTAACCCGAATTTACCAGAAATAACCATCACCCATCCATCACTAGATGATGTATAAACATTCAACGAAAACAACAACAATAGCAGTAACAACAACAACAACCATAATAATAATAATAATAATAATAATAATAATAAAAATAATGAATAAAGGCAATAGAAAACAAAGCGACGTGGCGGAAAGTAAAGAACTGTTTGCAGAAAGCTACAGAGTCCAAGAGGATCGAAGCCTACAAGACGAAGGAACAGCAAAGCCAAGTTTATGGAGAGCAAGAAAAGGAGTGTCATTCATGGCTAAACCAAAAATTACATGATCGAAAGACATCATCAATCATGACAATGCTGAAATAGATTGTGGAGACAAAATCATGGAAGGTATCGATAGGATTGGCCCAAAATAAACAATGCAGAGTTTGTCATGCGAGGGATGAAACCTTTGAACAAACTGTTGCTGGATGTAAGGCCCTAGCACAAAGTGAATACCTAGCACGACACAGCAGAGCGTTAATGATTGTGGTAGTCAACTGGGTCAAGGAGTATGAACTAATAGGCAATAGCGTGGTATGGTACTAAGAGCGATGGGAACGAGGAACAGTGTTGGAGAACGAGCGAGGAAAACTTGTTTGGGATTTCGAATTCAATTGCGAAAAACGACAACGGCAAGGAGACCCGACCTGATATTAGAAGACAAAGAAAAGAAGAATATCTGGATTTGCGATGTGGCTTGTCCACAGCAACAGAATATCGCACCAAAACGATTGGAAAACTGAAAAAATACAGA
>RDPX01000383.1:319555-331101 GCA_003991215.1 Morbakka virulenta | reverse complement strand
GACAGTGAGACCACAGTCAGAAAAGTACTATCTGGTCTCATTCAAGACACAAATGAATGATTTTATTTTGTAGTTGGTTTTTTTGTGCAATAGTGACTGTTCAAAGTGCGAAACTTGTTTTGAATTGTAACAAGCAAATTTTGGTAGATATATTTTAGGGCTATTTTCTTGTAGTAGGTTTATCAAAAGAAATAATAATAAATATAAAAATAATAATAATAATAATAACAATAAAAAATAATAACAATAAAATAATAGTAATAATAATAATAATAATAATAATAATAATAATAATAATAATAATAATAATAATAATAATAATAATAATAATGGGATTTTGAATTCAACTTACGAAAAACAACTACAGCAACTCAGACGACCTGAGTACGATATTAAGGTTGTAGCTGTGATAATTGGCGCTCTTGGAGGTGGTATGAAACAAGTGACGAAAGACATGAAAAAAAAAATTGAAAACGAAGAACTTTTGCTCAGGACAGTTGCGGAAATGCAAAAGATAATATTAATAGATAGCGAGATAATAATTCGAAGGGTGTTTTCAGGACTAATACAAGATATTGATTGATAAAAATAAGCACGTTATGAATTGAATTTTATTTGTTTAGTTTTAGAAATTTATTTAGTTTTATTACACAAGTTTTATTAGAAATTTGCCTTGCGCTAAGTAAGGCTCTCTCTTATGTTTCAGAATGGTTTTGAATTTGGATAGTTGTTTGTATTTAATTAGCAATTGAAAAGAATATAATAATATACGAATAGGGCTGATATTGTTATCAAAGACCTGTGAAAAAAAATATGAAAGAGAAGGACTTAAAAACAGAGATAAACAGAATGTAACAAATACAAACAATGACCTTGCCAATAGTAGGTGGAACATTAGGTACGTACGAATCATTAGGCATGTAAGGATCATTAGGTATACAGGATAATTAGGTATATAAGGATCATTAGGTATATAAGGATCATTAGGTATATAAGGATCATTAGGTTTATAAGGATCATTAGGTTTATAAGGATCATTAGGTATGTAAGAATCATTAGATATATAAGGATCATTAGGTATGTAAGGATCATTAGGTATACAAGAATCATTAGATATAGTGAGGATCATTAGGTATATAAGAATCATTAGATATATGANATTAGCAATTGAAAAGAATATAATAATATACGAATAGGGCTGATATTGTTATCAAAGACCTGTGAAAAAAAATATGAAAGAGAAGGACTTAAAAATAGAGATAAACAGAATGTAACAAATACAAACAATGACCTTGACAATAGTAGGTGGAACATTAGGTACGTACGAATCATTAGGTATGTAAGGATCATTAGGTATACAGGATAATTAGGTATATAAGGATCATTAGGTATATAAGGATCATTAGGTATATAAGGATCATTAGGTATGTAAGGATCATTAAGTATATAAGGATCATTAGGTTTATAAGGATCATTAGGTGTATAAGGATCATTAGGTATGTAAGAATCATTAGATATATAAGGATCATTAGGTATGTAAGGATCATTAGGTATACAAGAATCATTAGATATATGAGGATCATTAGGTATATAAGGGTCCAACGAGTTAGGTATGCAAGGATCATTAGGTATATAAGGATTCAACGGTTTTATTGACCGAAACCCTGGAAAATCAAACATCTTTGAAGTTCGAAAATTGCGCATTTATCAACGCCCAATCTCCTTAGGAAATTCTTATCAATGTACGTATTGAAGGGTTAAACCATAAAAATACTATGAACCTTGAGCAACTTTCTAAAATGACTGTAATGACTTTGCTGCCAGCCCCAAATCTCTGGTCGTGGCTCAGGTAATAACTCAAACGTTACCTGAAAACAAAGCTAAAAGTTCATTTCATAATAATAGATACCCCTATTATCATAGGAAGTATACAGGCTACTTCATTTTTGAAATGATTCAGATTATAAGGAAGGTTTTGCGTCTCCAAGGCAGGGGGTTGAGATATGGCTTATGTTTACCTGAAATGCTAAATCTTTTTAGTGATTGTGGAAAAAATAACAGGTTTGTCAGAAGTAGATTTGTTATCTTTAGTGATTGCTATAAAATTGATCGGATACAACTTTTATTCAAAAGACGAAAAATATGAAATATGATATAGCACTCTGTAAAGGAATATTTTTTATTCCTTAAATGAAAGAAATATTAAATAATTTAGTAAATAAGTAGCTGAAGGTGATTAGTGACCTTTGTAGAAAATACTATTATCAAAATAGCAAAATAACTTCTTGTGATGACATTAGTTTCACAAAATAATACTGGTAGATTTAATCAACCAATTATCGTGCAATTTTTTTAGGTTGACCAGAACAACATGTCATACATACCCGTTATTGGCAATCCTGCTTGTGTTTGCAGCAATCTAAGAATCAAGCAATACTGCTAAAGCTTCCCTAATCTTCTCCGGGTGTCTTCCTTTTCCTTTCTTTCCCTTAATCTTCCCAAAGGTAAAATAATGTTTAAATTCCATGTCGTCTCATTACATGGCCGAGGGATAAAGTTTTCCTGCTCCTAACGGCCTCTAACAACACTGATTGATTAGTTCTCCTAGACGTCGATGATATTCTAAGCATACCCCTAGTATACCACATTTTCTTAGAGTGAATATGCATTGCTGTCTCCTTAATTATGCTCCAAACCTCGTACACATGCGTCATTTTAGCCACAGCATATGATAGCAAAACCCTTTGGCTGAGTCAAAACGAGATTGCTACTTACGAGGAAACTTCTTATCTTGTAAAAAGTTGCTTATTACTTTTCAATCCAACTTGTAGCGCAATCCAAATTTATTGTGATTTTTGACTTTGAATAACAGTAACAAAGAAAATAAACAAAACAGTAAAACTTAATAATTTACCAACTTAAATATGAGCCCTTCTTGTCATATCAAAAATTATTAATACCCCCAAAAATTTCCTATAACCAGTTTCACCGTTTAATTTACCAAAAGCAGCACCAGTAATTTCCAATTGCATTTTTGGTCGAAATAATTTTATTTCCAAAAAAGCCATTCTATCATGATATCATTTTTTCGTCTTCATAACAAGCCATTATTAAAACAGTACAAAATGTTTTTGACCTTTAAATTATTTATTGGATCCTTCACTTATAAATGTTTTAAACAAATAGCTCTAAATGCTTAAGTTTCCTAACGATGTTAGATACAGCACTAAACATCTCTTGGGTTTAAAAGCATCCAGTGCCTAATTTCTGTCAAGACAGATTCTAATACAAACATGGAGAAACTTTGCGAATCTGTGAAGAATAGAGATGAGAAAGGAATTTTAATCACCGAAGCTATCAATTATATTTGTTTCCAATTTATTATTTTGATTTGAGTTCATTGAAACTACAATATAATTCAATTGAGTTACTATAGTCTGCTTATCAGGTTATCTTCTTATAATCCATAAGTCAAAGAACCTTTGTTGTTAATTCAGTAACAAGCGGAAATCATTGGTTTCTGCAATACTGGTGAAGTCTGGAAAGAATTGGGTCTTCGACTTATTTTTTCAAACAGCATTAATCTACAAAAGAAATACTAAATAAAAAATACAAAATAGCTTTTCCTTTTTGCACTACAACGACTTGAACTGATCAAGGAGAGGCAATTAAAGCTTTTAAATCCAAACCTTTCCTTGTAGTCTAATAATTAGTATTGATTGTCACTTACAGCATTAGTAAGTCGTATCTGGCAGGGATATCTGTACTCATTGTGGTTTTTGATGACAGTTTGATCTCAGTTAAAGAGGTTCTTTGTTTGGTTTCTAGATATCCATGATCCCATTTTCATGTCAAGAAAGATTACAGAACTAATTTAGTCAAATACTTCCGGTATGCAAGCAGCTTGTTATTTTCCAAGGGGTAATAAAAAGATGACATTTAAGATCCGTCAATCTAAGAGTATATTCTACCTTTTTTGATTCGTCAAATCATAGAAAAGGCTCCATCAAACTTTGGTTCTTTTAACAAAAATCTCTATTTGGTAAAGAAAACTTGAATAATTTGTATCTATTGAAGTAGGAGATAGAATAGTTGTCACCAAAGACAAGTATTGTAATAAAATGTTAATACCAAAGGAAAGACAAAAAAAAATAAATAATTGCGAGGTAGAAAGCAATGGTGAAAAATATGACAGATAGGTGAGAAAGATAGCAAATAGGTGGTATTGCCACTAGTGAAGGCAAGATCCTGGGGTACACGAGAAAACTGTTTGTCTAATTTCATAATTCATAAATATTCAACCCAGTGAGTGATAACATACAATCTGGTAATGAATAGTATTCCCCCAATCCCCACCCCTCCTCCAATTTTGTTCAGCGCTTTGCCACAAGAGTGATATAAAACAGGCAATCAACCATGATGACATCATTATAATTTTTCAATTGTCACCACACAACAAGTAAGGAAAGGCACTTCGTTCACGCAGTTGTCATTACATATAACAACTCACACCTCGTGATAACTGACAACACACAGGACGATTTCTTATTACTAGTAGTAAATATGGTACTGTAGGGATAACTTAAGACTTGATATTTACTTCCTCTTTGGTGATAAAAAGAAAATCAATAAAGCCCCAAAAAACCAGGTTGTAATATGTCCCAATGAGCATATATTATATGGGTAAGAAGTACGGAAGTAGGTCATTCTGTGGGTCAAAGTGTACAGTTACCTAAAAATCATGTTGTAATATGTGCTAATGGGCATATATTATATGAGTAAGAAGTACGGAAGTAGGTCAATGTGTGGGTCAAAGTTTACAGTTACCTAAAAACCATGTTGTAATATGTGCTAATGGGCATATGTTATATGAACAAGAAGTACGGAAGTAGGTCAATGTGTGGGTCAAAGTTTACAGTTACCTAAAAACCATGTTGTAATATATGCTAATGGGCATATATTATAAGAGCAGGAAGTAGAGAAGTAGGTTATTGTGTGGGTCAAGGTTTACAGTTAATTAAAGTTTCCTTCAAGTAAAAACATTAAGTAACTACTAACCAGTTTTTTTTATTTCGTGATAATGGCTTAATGCTCTATCTTTACGTCGAGCATTTTCCGTGTACACAATACACTGATTTCCTAACCGGTTTTAAAACGAATAAGTAGGTAAAGATGTATGATAGTAAATATATATGTATATCTATATATATATAATTTAGTATGTTTGTTTGTCTGTCTATTTGAAGTAAATTTTTGAGAAAACTACTGAATCTAGGAATCTGAAATTTGGACTGTAAGTCTAGCTTTATCCGAGGGAGAATTTAAATATAAAAGGTTGACCTCAGAGGTCATCCCCAGGTTGGAGGCGGTCAATCCCATTTTCAAGGTGAAGGAGGCCTCCATTAAAAAATATTTGAATCTGTATATGTCCTTGAAACATCCAAATTTACAATTAACATTTATTGCAATTTAGAAAAGTAATTTGACAACATTAAGGAAGATTAACGAATGCAAAGCTAAAACTTTTTTTTCAAACTAACCTCTGTTTGGTAATAGAATCGGTAATACGAAAGTTTAGAGATTAACTATACAGGATTGCAAAACAATGTTCTCGGAGTCAGAATTCAAACAATTTTTGGAACATTGAAATTCAAAAATAAAACCGAAATTGTGGAGGAAGAGTTTATTCTAATCAGTACTAAAACAAAACAAAATCTTTTTTTTCTTGACTTCATGTTACAATGGTTGAGCCCCAATTAACTCTAATGTAATCAGAGGTTTATCTATTATCTAACATATATTTCCTTGTTGTCACTCTATTTAACTTCTATTTCTTGTGTTTTTCTCAGCGGCAACAGTCACTGTCGTAAAAGAAATAAAAACACAAGAAAGAAAGTCTTCTCTTTCTTCTTTATCTTTTGTCTGCTCCCTATTAACGGTCGCCACAGCGGATCATACGCCTCCAAGAGAGAAAAAGCAACAGAATAAAATAGCAGAATAGACAAGGTTCTGTCTGTAGCAGTGACAGTAATAGTATCATTATCAATAGTGGCAGCAATGGTAATGGTATCAGTAATGGTACCAGCAGTAGTACAGGTGCTTAGGAGACTTGCATTGGTACCAGCAATTGCTGTGTTAGCCACATTGATAATATTAGTATTAACAGCAATTGTATGATAATTGTAATAACAATATCAGCGATTGTAGTGGATGTAGTAGTCGAAGCACCAGTAGCAGTAGCAGTATTATTATTAGTAGTGGTAGTTAGTAGTAGTAGAACTAGCTAGTGGTAGTAGTAGTAGTAATAGTTTGTAGTAGTAGTAGTAGTAGTTAGTAGTAGTTGGTAGTAGTAGTTGGTAGTAGTAGTAGTTAGTAGTAGTAGTAGTAGTTTATAGTAGTAGTAGTAGTAGTAGCAGTTAGTTTTAGTAGTAATTTGTAGTAGTAGTAGTAGCAGTTAGTTGTAGTAATTAGTAGTAGTAGTAGTAGTAGTAGAAGTAGAAGTGTAGAAGTAAGAAAATATACACTTTGTGCAACTTTAACAAGTATAGCACATTTATAAATACTCATAATTGCATACTCAATAGAGCATGTTCACCAGTTCTCATCTTTACCTCAACAGCTCGGGTGTTTCATGTGAAATGTAGCAGCCATCACCACCGGATCAAAAGTGTTTTTAGACAAGTATATGTCTCTCTTTCTTTTAATGTTAACAATTTTGTCTGGAAACTGGACCCTGGGATTGATTGAGAGAAATTTTTTTAAAGACCGCATACACCTTTCCTGTCAGTCGGCTTTTGATAAGAGGCTCTACTTTTTTTAGTAAAAGTTTGTATGTGACAGACTTGGTTAAAGCTGCTTATTACATGAAAGTGGATCAGCTTAGTCCAATCTTGATATCCAGAGAGGTGAACAACGTTGGGGCAGTGTAAGGCTATTGTCAATTACAATGGCAGATCAAGCAAACTTCAAAATGAAATACATTAAAGGATTTCTTTTCTATAATTCTTGAGTCTTTACATACAAGTCTTCGCACATTTTGTCGCTTTTTTTCATGAGATTACGCGATTCATGTTAGTCAGCATGAATCATTTAAATCAGCTTTAAACTTTGCCGTATATGGCTACCTGTCTAGAGGTTTCTTTTTTGTGACAATCGTAAAGGAAAGTGAGGGTATTTCTATTGCCTTTTTCTTTTCCCGCTTTCGCTCTTCAATGGCATCGACATTCAGTTTCCCTTTGTTTTTATCACGATTCAAAATGGGTTGATGTTCAAATCCTTTTATCTAATTTGGAACATAGAATAAATTCAAAGGATTGTGTGACTCATGTCAGTGTAGTCTGGAACTTCACCTTAGAACCTGCCTGCCTGATTGTCAAACATTTTTGTCAAAGAAGTATGACTATTGTACACAATTAATTTTTATAAATTTTATTTTCTGTGAATGTTATCCCCTTAGGAAAGGTAATTGGATTAGTAAATTTAGATAAAAAGGAATAGTAGATCAGGAATATTGATACTTATGTTATACAAAAACCTTGTATTATATTGAGATGGTTAACTACATTATGTTGAAATGAAGAGACAATAAATATTGGAATTATGATTTTCTATTTTTCTTGAAAATTTTGTTGTCCGCTAGGACTTTAGACTTAAATGGTTAAAACTTAAATGCAGGTACTCTCGTGTCCGGAGTAGACGTGGATATGAACTTCTTAACATTTTTCTAACCTCCTCAGTTTTATTCCGGACTCATCTATTATTAATTAACTCGACTACACCATGTCAACAACGGTTACTTCAAACCGGACGTGTCAGATTTCCACTTGAATCGGTAGGAAGCCGTTCATTACTTAGCGAGAGTCAAAAGGTTAGTGCGCGACAAATTCTAGTCTAAGGGGTTTCCTTCGAAAGTTCCGGATTTTGATTTGTAGGTTAAAATATTGTAAAATCATTACAGAGATGGGGGTATAATATGCAATTGTGAGTTTTCGAGTGAAGATGAACAGAACGTTTGTTTCCTACGAGAAAAACGCTTTCACTAACGAAGAGAAGCTGGCCCTTAGTAATTGAAGCAGTTGAAAGCTGAATAGGACGTAGCCCTTGTACAGCGTACTCTGGAGTTCGGAATGGACGGGAATCCCTGGCTATTAACTTCTTAACTTTTTTTCCAAGCTTTCCAGTCTTATTCCAGACTTTCCTTTTATTTAATTTCCAATGAAATTCCAAACTTACCTTTTATTCCAGACTCCCCTTCTATATCGGAATCGAGAGTAGAAATGTAGCTGTGCTCTATGGTGAACTTACAGAAGTACTACCACAAATTTGCTTTCACATAATTCATTGTCAATTAACATTTTAACATTTGAAAACTCACAATATCACGACAGTCATGCAATAAACAAGAAAAATCAAAAGCAGCAATTTTAGTCAACCTGATCATGAAAAAGAGTTTTACCTTTGAATGGATTTATATTGGAGAAATATTTCATTTCTCGTAGCTTTCGAGCAAGTTTCATTTGTTATCTTGGCGGTTAATAAACAGATGACCTACTACTTCTTTTTGTAAACAATAACATATTTTCATTTACACAATATTAGGTAACATGTTACTGAATAAAATGTTGTAATTTAAGCCGAAGACATAGGATGGTTAGTTGGCGTCGAGCAAGCATAATTCTGTCTCAAGGAGACAAGGGACTACTTAGCCTTAATTGTTAACTCTTCTAGAGATAATGTCTTTATAAAAACACCGATTGTGGTGTCACCTCATCACTACTTTCCTCATTTATGCAACAGTGTGTTGCAGACAGAAGTGGTCTTGTGTGACACCAGAAGTCGCCTTGTGTGACACCAATACCTTTATGATAGGGTTCAGTTAGTCAGTCAGCTGACGAGCTTTGTCAAAGTGATAGTTTCAAGCTTTTCTTGTTTTTCAATTTGTTTGTTAATGAGAATTTCAACTAAGAGAATAGTATCCAGTACCCAGAGGACCATTAATGGTCAGGAGGGAGCAAAGAATCTTCAGACCCAGGACTGACTCTCATCTTTTTAGTTTTGCAATCTATACTTGACATATTTTCTAGCTGTTAGGGTACAAGAGCCTGAACCTAGACATAACCTTTCATATGCTTCAGGCTACTTGTTAGCTATTTTTCTTTTATCAAAGTCCCTCCTCTGATCGTTCCTCAGCTATGAGACAGTATCGTAGGTGATCCATCTGATCCTGGAAAATATTGATCGAAAAGTCTTTCTCCTGTCTTCAATAAAATCTTTTGCGACGGATCAACAATCTCCAGCCGGAGCTAAGATCCCTTTATTGATATTCATTGCGGATTTAGAAGACCTCACTCCACTGGTATTCTTTTGACATTGATCAAGGTACGTATCAGTAGGGTGATGGATAACCCTTACGAAAGACTTGCTATAAGTCTTGATGTTTCAAAGGCATTTGATTTGTCTTGTTTCATAATATTTCTAGTCATAGTATTAGTAAAAGGGTCTTTGTTATCATTTAGTCTTTTTTTTCAGATTGTAAATTGCATGTCATCATGAATAAAATCACTTCGGGTAAGTATTTAATTACAGTTGGCATTCCTCGAGGCTCTATACTTGGTGTATATTTCGTCCTTTATACATCAAAGGTTTACGTGGTAACTTGGTTCAGTTCACCAAAATTTTGGCTGAAGAAACTATTTTGTTTTATTGCATTGCCCACAAAGTGACCCAATAGGAATAAGGGAAACTTAAAATTTTTTAGAAAGGCAGTGGCTGGTTTTTTGCAATTGGGCAAATACGAAGCTCATTTTGATCAATAACAAAATGAGTCTGTGTCTTGCTCCAATGCCGATGGATTATTATTCTAATAGTAACCCTAATGAGGATGCTTCTTCCCTTATAGCAGCTCAGTTTGTTCAATCTTGCTTGACTTGTTTCTGTCAACGTCTTCATCCTCATGCAGTTATTGTGGCTGGTTGTAAATAATCTTTCTTCCACTGTAGTTTTATTCACTGGACTGCAAGATTGCGAAACTCTCTGAATTCTATTTGCTTTTCTACAAAATATAATATTATTACGCCTAACAGTTATCTCTTGGTTTAAGCTTCTTTTTGTTGTTTCTTTTTTTCTGTCCTTTCTTTCCAATTTCATACACTGAGTGGCATTATGCCTTGTGTGGTTCCTAACCATTTAAAAATTCTGTTTAATAGATTTCTTTTAGTTTTAACGTCATTTTCCCCCAGAAATTGGGGCTCGGACGGTGCCCTTCAGAGGGACTTTGATTTGGCAGTGACGAATTTCTTGGCCGGATGCTTTTCCTGACGCCAACCAATGGCTTTTGTTTTCTTTGTAAAGTTCCAAATTCTCCTCAACAGCTCAGGGAATCGAACCCGGAACTCCTGGTTACTATGCAATTGGACTAACCATTAAGCCACGGCTCCTCCTTAATAGATATATAGATGATGTTACACAAATACCACATACTTATATAATAGCGCAATAATCCTTTTTCTTGCAATGACTCTTGTTTTGAATCATTTTTTCCATAAAAACAATTTTTAACTTTAATGAAAAATGATATCAATTACAATTTACCTGAGTATTCAGTATTCCTTATTTCTGCTGGTCTGCTAAGTTTGCTTAATATTATTGAAATTGATAAAGGAAGTACTGATGTTACAGTTTGTCATTTTTATTCTTGTCAACATTTGACCCTTAAATTTGATTTCTCAGGACAAAGGCTGTTTTACTTGTGAAGGATGTGTGGAGATAGGAAATGAAATTAACGTTGAGGTGAATACCTGATTTAAAGGGATTAAAATAAGTAAATAATTTTCATTGAGGTACTGAGAATCACAAACTAACCTGGATGCAGAAAAATTAAGACGGTTTTTGACTTGTTCGAAGCATTCACCACAGAAAAATCCACTGGCTCAGAAGAGGCTTGTATCGAGAGAAAATATGGGCTGTATTCTTTGGACTCATATAGACTGAAGGCTAGCTATGAATGACAATAATAATAAGGCTGATTAAGTTTTTCTGTGGGTGTAGTATTTACTTGCTATAAGTATTACTTCTTTTCTTTGTTTAGTGTTCTTTATTTCGTGTAATTCCATTCTATCATCTCTCTTGTATACGTTAAATGTACTTTACAAGCAGTTTTGATACATTTCGAGGAAATATATGCCCATAAGACTTCCTCAAATAGTTGTTTGTAATATTTTTCTTTTTGCGATACTCTTTTACTGAGACTATTTTGTTCCAGATTTTTAATGGAGGACATTATGCTTTATATATTCAAAAATCCTGGAAAGTTTTAATGGCGTCATGATTCTGTGTTTTAAACTGTGATGGTTGTTGTCAATTGTATTGTTGGATTCCATTCTTAGCTATCACTTGAAAGGATTTTATTACGTCAAAGAGCAATTGGATCAGCTGGAATGTTTTGTTTTTCTGCGTTATCATTTTTGAAGATTGTCGAATTGGTTGATACGTGGTCTCTCTCTCTCTCTCTCTCTCTCTCTCTCTCTCTCTCTCTCTCTCTCTCTCTC
>RDPX01000383.1:302839-319534 GCA_003991215.1 Morbakka virulenta | reverse complement strand
CTCTTTCTCTCTCTCTCGCTCTCTCTCTCTCTCTCTCTCTCTCTCTCTCTCTCTCTCTCTCTCTCTCTCTCTCTCTCTCCTCTCTCTCTCAGGTACTGCATACTTTTCATTTTGATCACAATTTTTTAGAAGAAATCTTTTTACTTCTTATTTTATTCTTCGGTATTGAAAGCTGCTACTTAATTGACTCATACAAATTTCAATTGACTACTTTATTTAAATTTGTTACTTTGACTAACCTAACTAGATCACTATTAAAAAATGCTCATTCTGGCTTGAACTTCAAGCGAAGTCTTGTAGTTTGGGTACGGAAACTGATCGTTCTGCAGGATCAGTTCCAGTAACAATGTTTCTAATATCATTCAAAAGTACAGCAGCTTCCTTCTGATCTTAGCATTAACTTGGATGTATACAGTAGCACGTTTTATTTGTCAGACAAAAACATTGACAAGATATGAAATAAGGAAACCTATAGCATTAAAATAGATGTAGAGCAAATATATTTAGGTAACAAAATTTTCCATGTTTTTCAGAAGAGAAGTTTGGACGATAATCGTAGTGGAAGTCTTAATCGATATTTTTTGTTGATAATAAAAATAATAATGTTAACGTTAACAATGGTACTGAAAAATGAAATAAACATAAAGAATAAATGTCACTAAAAATTGGAATCTCATAATCTTTTCTCACCCAATTATAAGGAGGAGAATTTGAATTTCTCAATTTTCGTGACTATCTTAATTGTTGGCATGAGATAAACATAATTTCAAAAACACTTCATTCAATGTGATTAAAAGCTTTGAGGTCTTTACAACAGCTCACCATTTTTGAAAATGTTATTGAGATATTTTATCTGTTGTTCTTTTTCTATGACGACTACATTCAAATGAGTATCATTATTCAAACTAAAGTAGTATTAGTGGGAGAAGCATTTGACTTTGCACTGTTTCATCAAACATAACCTCCAAACCAATATGTAGAGACACAGCAAATCGAATTGTTTTTCATTTAACTGTGATACTTGAGCAAAAAAACGCAGCATGAGATAGGCTTGGAAAGAGTTAAGGCAATCCGATTATATGCTGATGACGACGGCATGCAGCTTATTGTTTATAGTTTTATGTTTTATAATTTTATTGTGGTTAAAAAAGTACAATAGCTGCGCCTTAAAATTTCTAGGATTAATGATCATGCTGCTGTGGACAGAGATGTAAAAAAAGGGAGGTGGCTGTGAAAACGCTTATTAAAATATAGAGGGGACAACACCTTCTTTGCTATGGGGTTTTGAACACTTCAGTTATGTTCGGTACCTTCTATTTCTCATAGTTCCAATAGCTAACTAAGAAAAGAGGATAAAACCCTCTGGGTGGATTTAATTCATTTCTTCAGAAATAAAGACATAACCTTTCGGTGTCTTTCTAGAGTTTATGTTAGTCTCCCCTACTTCAGACATTTTTAGCTGAGCTATAGCTTTCCTTGTATTTCGTCACAGTCATGCCGAAAAACATAACACACTAGATATTTCTATGATGACAGTTTTGTTGTTGAATTCATAGTGATTCAGGGACGGGTGACAAAATGAACGTTATGATTTAGTTCTTGCTTAGTTACAGGATTCGAAACGTCTTCTTTGGCTGACTTACAGTATCACCTTACTTTTTACCAATTATCCTTGGGTGGAGACAAATTGACAACTTTATGTCTCTAACAGGAATTGCCTCAGTAGCTTGCCTAGTTGCACAATATTTATATATTAACTCAGGTGGATTTACAATAATAGAAACTTTAAGACCTCATAGAAAGCCATTTCTTGGCTTTTAGAAGAGCATTTGATCATCACGCTTTTGGTCTCACAATCAAATCACTTATTAGGGAATTACCCAAGCCTAAGCTCAGTAAGGAAAATGGTGTCGAGGTGGAAACATTCTTTTCCTTCGTATTGAATCTACAAAATGCAATAGGTGTATTTTATAAAATGTGAATTTTCTAAAGCCCTAGTACTAAAGAAAGTTTCACAAGAAAGAGATAAAAATGCCCTATCCTGAAATTTTTTAACGACAAGTAAGCAAAAAATATAGGCAAAAAATTAGGTACCATTTCTGGTAAACAAACAACTTGAATTTATTTTATTTTATTTTGGAATTGATTCCTGACGCCTGGTGCTTTTTAAAAACTTTACATACATTTGTCTAAATAAATCAATCATAACAAGGATTTAAAGCTACTGTCAAGTTAAAAGCTACAGAAAGTAACATTTTTAAACATATATCAGTGGCATTAATAGTTTTGGGGATCGCCTTTTCAAATCGAAATTGAACTGAAGGGCATTTCGTCGAAAATAGTCAAATCAATAAAATAAAAATAATATAATGCAATCATGAAGGTCGTGGCAAGTCTTTTTGAGGAATGAAGGGAATACTATTCCTTATGTTGATATAGACAAACAAAATAGATAAATAGGAAGTCGATGTTTTGGAACTAAGTGACACGTCGACATGAGATGCTGGAGATATTTATTTTATTGGTAGGTAAAGAGAACTTTGAATGCAATGGCATTTTATCTCAGGGCAACAATAGGACAAGTGTCATGAGTGAGGAGATGGACAATTTACAGGGAGGTGCGGCGCCTCTATTTTTTGTATTTCTCGTATTCCCACACAACTTACATCTTGTAGATAATACAATGATAAATAATGTCCAAGAAGCAGGTAACCAATATTCAGAAAAGTTATACGATTGATTAACTAGAATATTGTTCAAAATTAGCAAAGAATCAAGATGAAGAAACCTTTAGATGCTTTTTATTTTGGTCACTTTAACTTGGCGTATGGCGTAAACATTCGTTTGCGAATACCGACCTGGCGATCGGCGCCTACCATAGCCAAAGATGTGGTGAAACTTTGGTGGATCTTTTGTCAGTAGGTGTTACAGCGCTTGTGAGTTCATAGCAACTTCGTTTGTTAAACAGCGCAACTCCTCTGATCCCTTCTTGATAATAGCTCCTCTTGGGTTTCTTTGCCACATCTGGTCCTTTAAGGCAAGTACCAAGTTACAAACTTGGGAATGGTTTGAAGATTACCCCTTTAAACTACTGGGCAGCAGCAGTAGTGGATGGTGGCTGCTGGTGGATGATACTCCTTATTATGACAACGGCAGGAGTCCACTGGTCCCAGTTAGCAGGAGCATGCCCCAGTTAGGTGGGTCTGCGATGAAGGAATGCAACGGAAAACCACCTTTATTAACTTTTCTAAGGCGTTCGCCACACACATACACATGACATCACATAATCTTGATATCAGAGACAACGACTTTAACGGGGCCCATCTACGTGAGGGTGTCGCGTCCGGTAGAGAAGCTAGAAAATGTAATCAGAGAAATGGAAAGGTACACGGTTAATATATTGGGAATGACAGAAATAAGATGGAAAAAGCAGGGTGAAAGGAATTGTAGTAACTTCAAGATGATATTTTCGGGAGGTGATAAAGCTGAACATGGAGTGGCACTAATGTTTGACAAACAGACTAGTCAAGCTGTAATAGAGGTTGACTGTTGTAGCGACAGACTGATGGTGGTAAGATTGAAGGGAAAGCCAGTAGACATTGTAATTTTTGTTGTGTACATGCCAACAAGTACTCATGCAGATGAGGAAGTAGATGACTTGTATAGCAAAATCGAAGAAAAAATATCACACTGTAAGAGCAAAGATTACATAGTAATAACGGGTGATGAATGCTGTTGTTGGGGATGATAAGGTATTGAATGTGACTGGAAAGTATGGGCTGGGAAGAAGGAACATCAAGGGAGAGATGTTTATTGATTTTTGTGTAAGAAACAACTTGTGCATTACAAAAACATTATTTAAAAACCATAAGAGAAGGCAGTACACATGGAAGGCACCTGGAGACATACGAAGGATGCAACTGGACTACATTATTGTTCGGAAGCGATATAAAACCAGTGTAAAGAATTCATGCTCTATCATTGAAGGACGGTTGCCTGGAAAACGAGGCAGAGGAAGGAAAAGAGTAACTTTATTAGGCCAGTTCAAAAAGCAAGTTAATGGAAGAATTGAAAATTATTCAGATATCAAGCGGAGAGCCGAGGATAGAGATGGATGGCCTGTGTGGCGCTAAACCTGTCTGAGGACAGATTACTTACAAGACAAATGGTCATTCGTAGTGAAATAAAGCAATTCATTAATTGTTTGAGGTAGTTCATGAGTTTGCCATAAGTAAAAATGAGCATATAATAATTTGTGTAGAGTTAAATTGTTAAATGTGCAAACACATTTTTTTATTTTGTTGAAAAAATTCCTCTGCCTACTTTTGGAATCTGTTAACATAGCTAGTCATATGGTACCATCTACCACTAGCATCTGATCTGATTTGGAAATTGTGACCAGCAACATATACCTCGTCCATTATATTTTGAAGACATAATTTAGCTAACAAGAAAGCTTCTTATATCTGCATTTACAAGCGCAACCACAGAACAAGATAAAGCCGTCATTCAGGTCTGAAGAGATTGTGTTGGTTATTTCATTTTTTCTGATGAAAATGAATAAGATGACGGACTTACGTTAAGGCCTATAACAGTAGGTCTAATCAATCTGTTTAAAAAAATATGCCTGCAACCAACACAAAGTTATGGCTATCATTTGGGGCCCTATCTTCAAAATAGCTACATTCAATGACTGTAATGGCTCCATTTGTTGAATGCATGCTAATTCTTTTTGGAATAAGTATCGACATTTTATAAGACAGTATTCACAAAGAAAATTTAAAAAGTGAGTACAAAGATTTTTAAATGTTATTCTGGACAATGACTAGAGTAAGGATGTCAGAGACATTGGAAATATTTGCATACATTACATAAATCACACAGGATTCTCTGTGGCATATGATCATGCTCCCGGAAGAGTTATTTGTCTACTTCTGTCTATAGCATATGTCAATTACCCCAGAAAATAAAGAAGCACCCTGCCTTAAGTATAACCTTTGACATGATTTATTCATGAAAAAGCTGCTTTAGTAACTAATTGTCAAGAGGTTTTATGTAGAGTGGTTTCAAAAGCCAAGAAACTTAAACTTCTCATATTTTTGATGAAAATTTTTTAATGCAATTTTTGATGCTGATAATTTTTTTTTGATTATCCCTTCAAAACATAGAGCAGGAAAGTTTTTCACCTAAAAGAATTAAACACATAAAAATTACGAATTTCTAAAGAGATTTTCAATTTCAAATTCAAACAAATAATTGCAATCAAAAATATTTTTCCTGTGAATGTAAATATGAACAGAAAATGATATCAATTTTCCATTTGATTTAAGTTATGTTTTACAATGATTTTTTTCTTTGTGTTTGGATGTCGAGCAAAGAAGTGAATTACTCGGTTTAAAAATATGTGTTTATGATCTCCAGTTAGCTCAACTAAAGAAAAGTTGTACTTGATTTGTCAACTCTATCCAGACGTTCTTGTTATGCAGTTGGTCCCTAAGCAATTTCTGGAATGATGTTAACAATCTCACTAGGAATCTTAATGCATTGGAGACAAAAGTTGATGTTTCCTTCCTTCCATAAAAAATAACAATACCGTTAGTCTAATTTAGCTTTTGATGTGCAGAAATATACTAACTGACTTTCAGATTTAAATTGTCTGTTAATGCTTTAGTTGTGCTCATAGACTCCAGCTTTGGGTTTAATTGCTTTTCTTGATTCATTACGGTCAAAGACTCCTTTAGTCAGTTTTCATCATTCCTTACACACTTGCACCCTCCTTCACACTATCATTGACGTTTGCACAATTCTCATGAGTAATTAGCTTGACTTATATATCTCCTAATTACTCTATTTATTCTGATGCTTATGCTTATTGTTCGTATATTAAAACAAATGTTAGACTTCTTGAGTGATTTGATTTCAATTTATTAAACATGAAATTTCATTAGAAAATTCTTGATACTGTCAATTAGCAGCACGTTTACACTCGTTGCCACATATTTTGGCTACTTTTCANTTTTTTTGATTATCCCTTCAAAACATAGAGCAGGAAAGTTTTTCACCTAAAAGAATTAAACACATAAAAATTACGAATTTCTAAAGAGATTTTCAATTTCAAATTCAAACAAATAATTGCAATCAAAAATATTTTTCCTGTGAATGTAAATATGAACAGAAAATGATATCAATTTTCCATTTGATTTAAGTTATGTTTTACAATGATTTTTTTCTTTGTGTTTGGATGTCGAGCAAAGAAGTGAATTACTCGGTTTAAAAATATGTGTTTATGATCTCCAGTTAGCTCAACTAAAGAAAAGTTGTACTTGATTTGTCAACTCTATCCAGACGTTCTTGTTATGCAGTTGGTCCCTAAGCAATTTCTGGAATGATGTTAACAATCTCACTAGGAATCTTAATGCATTGGAGACAAAAGTTGATGTTTCCTTCCTTCCATAAAAAATAACAATACCGTTAGTCTAATTTAGCTTTTGATGTGCAGAAATATACTAACTGACTTTCAGATTTAAATTGTCTGTTAATGCTTTAGTTGTGCTCATAGACTCCAGCTTTGGGTTTAATTGCTTTTCTTGATTCATTACGGTCAAAGACTCCTTTAGTCAGTTTTCATCATTCCTTACACACTTGCACCCTCCTTCACACTATCATTGACGTTTGCACAATTCTCATGAGTAATTAGCTTGACTTATATATCTCCTAATTACTCTATTTATTCTGATGCTTATGCTTATTGTTCGTATATTAAAACAAATGTTAGACTTCTTGAGTGATTTGATTTCAATTTATTAAACATGAAATTTCATTAGAAAATTCTTGATACTGTCAATTAGCAGCACGTTTACACTCGTTGCCACATATTTTGGCTACTTTTCAAACTTTTGATTGACTTTTTATCCTGCTTTTCATCCAAGTCAAAAAGTGCCGCAAGCGATTTTTAGTTTTTGATTGCTTATGACAATTGGTAAAATCCCATTTTTTTGTAATGTTGATGGTGTTGGATGTTTCGTTTGGTAATTCTGCAACACTTTCTTCTGAAGAGGATAAAACAAAGAAGGAAGCTGCATAATCTATATATCTAGTTCATAGTATTAAATTGCTTTTTTGGCAACTCTATAACTCTTTTGTCAGATTAGGCGCAAATGTATATGAAAAACTGCATGTTATATAAAAGCATTAGAAAATAAAAGATCAAAATTTTGGTTGGAACACTTAGTCCAATCCCTGTACATTAACAGTTAACATTGTAGGTCGTAGCTGTTAGAGTCATGACCCGTTACAACCAGGCTTACAGAAGGGCGTTTCCAATGCAAACGTAAAAAAGCTCATTTTTGAAGGAGACGGTATTTTTAAGTGGCTACTGTGAAATATACAACTTTGTTAACCGCATCCCCACAATCGGACTACATAAGTTCATGAATAACTACAGAAGCTCCTTAACATGCATCTGAACGATTATTTTTTATTCTTCTGACAGACAGGTTTTCAAAGTCCACCAAGATATCTATTTTTCTAATTTTTCTTTTCACATTTCAAAGTAATAATGCGTGTGGTCGATTTAGAGGATAAGGAATTTTTAATAACATTTTGTCGTTTCTAAAAAAGATGATATCAGTCTTTAAATATATAGTATTAACCGTTGTATACAGGGACTCTTTTAGAGTTGCTATATATACAATAAGATTATGGACAATTTTAAAAGATTTTTCTAATTTTTGTCGAGATTGGGATGATCCTAAAACCTGTTAATGATAGAGGGACTTAACTAGAAAAAAAAGCCAAATCACAGGTGACTTTTATTTATGCTATCAACGTATTTCATATTTTGATTGCAGTCAGGCAGCATTAGTAAAAAAACTTTCGGCTAGAGTTTGGCGGGGTGGATTTATTTTAGGCAGAATTTATGTAAATACTTATGAGTGTGGAGCCATTGGGAAGCTGAATGACTTTTATTAGGTGGAGTGGAGATTTCATAACAATTTTTACCTACTTAAGTGGGGGATGGGTTGGGGGTAGTTGGGTTGGGTGCAAGGCATTGTAAATCTTTAGATACTTCTTCTTCTTCTTCTTCTTCTTCGTCTTCTAGTGTCATGGCATCAAATACCGCAGACGGATCATGGTAGTGCATTCTCTCTCCACTTTCTCCTATCTCTTGCAACCTTGCCCAATTGTTTTACATCGTCAACTCTCAATATCTCAATCATCCAATTTAGCATCTTCAACGTTTGTCTTCGTCTTGCCCTTTTCCTTGCTATTTCAGCCTTCTAGATATTCCTCTCCATCCCCCCTTCTCTTCTCAACTTAGGCTTAAAAAATCTCTACTGTCTTCTTCTGACAGTGGTCAAAAGTTGTCTTTCTGCTCCCACCTTTTCCAAAACTATTTCATTATTCAGTTTGTTAGTCCATGATATCCTCATCATTTTTCTCCAGAAACAACTTTTCTGTCGCCTCAAACTTTAGATACTACGAATGATATAAAGTTTATCCAGAAACATTATATACTTTATCTGGCAAATTTGTTCATTTAAAAGTAAGGTTAAAAAACCTAGAGCAGGAAAAATTGAAATACGTCTGCTGTGCTTTTTTTCACGCGCTCGTTGTAGATGGTAAAATTAATGAAATTGAACAACCTTAAGGAAAAAAGTCAATGCACTCCTTCAATATTTAGAAGCAAAGAAAATTATCATTATTCATCAATTTTTTTCACTATATAAGGTATTCATTCAAACTGTTACTTGTTATTTTAATGAAACCTATTAAAGAAGAACACCCCACAACTTAAGTAAAGGAAAAAAACGAAGCCAAAGATAATATTAAAAAGTGGCTATTTTTAAATTAAAATTATCACTTAGTACCCATCACAAACAGAATACAAAAAATATCATGGGAAATTCTACGATGCTCAATGCGATTAAGGATGTAGAATTTTATGAGATCAGATAGGAAATACCCCGCTTATGATCAAGTTTGAATTGATAATTGTACTTATTCCGGATGCCATAGCAGTAATATTGAAAATTAGGATAGAAAGGAGAGAATGACCTATTATACCTTACTATCGAGATATTTTATGATATACCATTAAAATAGAAGATTTAAATGACAAATTTTAAAATATATTAATGGAACATAGGACCACGAACCCAATATTAACAAGATTGATTTAAGCAACAATGTCACAAAAAAACTTTGTAAAAGCTAATGCTCTAACCGATTATTTGTGAGTTTTTTTCTCTCTTCTTTTATTGACTCTTTAGAGGGGTTTGATGGTAACAGCGTAAGGTTAAAAACCAATCGAATTTGATCCATCACTCCAGGCCAAAGTAATTGATGTTTTTTTGTCAGTCTAAATCGGCCAAGAACTACTAGGTCTACTTGAGTCCTTAGTAACATTTCAGATGCTGTTTTTTTCTCGAATAAAAGCATTTTACCTTACTTAATTTTCTAAAACGTGCAGTGTATGTTTGTGAGTTAAAAGAATATGGTTTTATAGATATATCTGTGATATATTACCAGCTATAATTTTTGTGAAAGAAAGTTCTTATCTCCTAAAATATCAATATATTTTTCCTTTCTCTGAATCCTTTTATTTCGTTAAAAAACAAAGAACGTAAAAAAGAAACTATGCTTTTTCTTAAGAAGCCCTGCTTTTCAATCTAGAGCAGCGTCTATTTATTATTTTTTCCAATAAAAATTCGAGAAAACAAAGTTTTCCTCCGTGACCATGGACTATGGAGATGGCATCAACTGGGAGAAATTCTGTCTCATGGGAAGCTGTGGTTGGCATTTATCAAAACGAGTGACGTCAACGTATGGGAGAATGAAGGAGCAAGCCTGCAGCACTGTCCGTAAATGTATTACTGGAAACGTGTGCAACCCATTCAGTAACTACCTTCAAGTTAACATGCACGTTCGAGTTACAAGAAATAATAACTTTTCAATTAAACGTCCTAAGATAAAACTTGAAATAGGTCGTCAATCGTTCTATTACCAAGGTTGTCGACTATACAATGATTTTCTGTTAGAAATACGTAAAGAGGAAGGTTATAAAAATTTTACTAAGAAATTAGGATTGATTTTTAAATAAAATAATTTCAGATGGCATCTTTGAATTTTTAGGGTTTTAGATTTTAGTGATTAGTTCCTCTACATTTCGGGTATTCAATTTAGGCTAATTTTTCAGCATTTTCAGTGTCTTACTATGTGCTAATAGTCTTAGATCAGCCTTAAAGCAGTTTTTAGCTTCCTGTTCTCATTATGTTTTCCTTTTTCCTTTTTGTTTACTAATGTGTCAAAACAGGACTACAATGATAGCAGTTTTTACAGTATATGTAAAACACTGATGTGTTTATACGTATATTTTGCATATATGTATTTTATCCTGTATAAACATTAATTTAATAATAATAATAATAATAATAATAATAATACTCCTAGCGATGTCATCTCCTAACCAATCCCCTCATGTATGAGTATATTGTGTAGTAGACAGTATTTGCTCTTGCTCCGTTTGATACCTCTCCAATCAATTTTTAATGACAAATTTAAGATAAAGAATGCTCATCAGAACCGTGAGAGGAGCTGTGGCTTAATGGTAAGTGCAACTGCATCGTAACCAAGAATTCCGAGTTCAATACCCCTAGCAGGTCACTTTGGAAATTCACAAAAGAAAAAGTCATTGGTTGGCGTCAGGAAGGGCATTCGGCCTAGAAATTCCTCACTGCCAAATCCAAGTCCCTGTGAAAGGCACAGTCTGAGCCCCAGTCACTGGGGGAAAATGACGTCAAAACAAAACAAAAAAATGCTCATTAAAACCCAGCAGACCTTTAATGGCCAGAAAATGCTAAGAACTTTCGAACCAACGACTGGCTTTATATTCGAGAATATAGAATCGTTTAATGATATCATGTGGATGGCTTGATTCTTTGTGGTTAGTTTGGATAATAGTATCTGGTGTGTGATTTGAGTTGTATGTACCATCGCTAAGGTTAAATATGACATTAAAGTAATTTGCTATTTTTTCATTGCATTCAGTTATAATTTTTAAAGCCATGTTTCTTTTAATGTCATTAAATAAATTGATTAATTGATGTTGTTATGCATAGGCAGTAAACATGAAAACAAGATGAACTGATGATGGGAATGTTTCCCTAAATATATTTTTCGAATTTGACAGAAAATAATGTCATGTATTGAGCTTACTCCTGTAAAAAACGTTTTTTCTAGCATTCATCAAATGAAACAGTATTTTATCACTCCACACCATTTTATAAATAAGAATTAAAAGGACCCGGTGCTTAAAAATAAAATGAACCATATTCAAGAGACCAAGAAGAATCCTATCAGGAAAAACAAACGTAAAAGGAATATAATTTGGTTCAGCACTCTAAACAGTAGAACTGTAAAAACTAAAATCGGAAAACATTTCCTCCAACTTATCGACAAAAATCAAACCATAAGTTCCAAAAAAACTTAAGTTAGCCGAAGTTGCACAAAAAACATACATTTTTACATCAACAGCCATAACCAAAATATTTTAAACAATAAAGCTACATCTCTATATAAAGGAACCTGCAGCTGGCAGCTGTATTACCAAGAATCATTGCTAGATTAATGGGAACTACTTGGCTGGGATTTAATGACCATGCATACATACGATTAAGTACAATCTCATCTGAAAGCCTGCTTTTTAAAAAAAACGATTCGCAAACCACAAAAAATCTTTTAACAGCTCTTAATTTAAAGAAGAAAACGAATTTCAAAGAGAAGTATTGAGAATAAAGGATCTTACCTGAGTACTAAAATTGAAGTGCAAAGGATGCTCAACTTTCAATAATTACACAAAAAATGTAATTTTCGGTCAAACGAAAAACTTGAAATTGCCATTTACGACGAATATAACATTTTGTTTTTATTATTATTATTATTATTATTATTATTGTTATTAATAATAAAAATAATAATAATGATAATAACAATAATGCGTCAACAATCATGAGAAAGCTGGAACCGATGGTGAAGACAAAATCATGGAAGGTATCGAGAGGATTGGCCTAAAATAAACAATGTGGAGTTTGTCACGTGAGGGATGAAACCGTTAAACATATTCTTGCTGGGTGTTAGGCCCTAGCACAAAGTGAATACCTAGCACGACACAGCAGAGCGTTAATGATTGTGGTACTCAACTGGGCCAAGGAGTATGAACTAATAGGCAATAACGTGGTATGGTACTAAGAGCGATGGGAACGAGGAACGGTGTTGGAGAACGAGCGAGGAAAACTTGTTTGGGATTTCGAATTCAATTGCGAAAAACGACAACGGCAAGGAGACCCGACCTGATATTAGAAGACAAAGAAAAGAAGAATGTCTGGATTTGCGATGTGGCTTGTCCACAGCAACAGAATATCGCAACAAAACGATTGGAAAAACTGGCAAAATACAGGCAACTGACCTTCGAAACAAGAGAGAGACGTCCGGGATACAATGTCATGGTTGTGCCCTTGATAATTGGTGCTCTCCGTGGCGGAATGCGTCAAATAGCGAAAGACATTGGAATGATTGCCGAGAGTAGAGACACAAAACAAAAAACTATCTGTGAAATGCAGAAAACGATCCTTATGGAGAGTGGGACCACAGTCAGAAAAGTACTATCTGGTCTTATTCTAGACACAGATGAATGCAAAACTTGTTTTCAATTGTAACTAGCAAATTTTGGTAGTTATATCTTGGGGCTATTTTCTTGTGGAAGCTTTATCAAAAGAAATAATAATAATAATAATAATAATAGTAGTAAAATTAATAACAATAGTGGGCTGCCCTTGGGTAAGGCACTGCACCCACGTAACATCCCTTATCAGGGTTACGATACTGCTGCCTTGTATACCTTGGACGGTAAAAGTCTGAGGGAGCCAACCCTTACAGAAAAATGGATAAGGGAGGACAAACCCCGACAGAAAAAGCACAACTAATATTTTTTTATGATGAACTCACAAAAATATAGAAGCCCAAACGGCGTGAATTGTTCAACTAGCCAGGCTAGATGCACCTCGCCCCGGAGTGATGTTATGGTGAACCTAGCAAGNCCCGTTTATGGGACTTAAAGAAGGTTCTAATCATACCTGTTGTCATAGGTGCTCTAGGTGCAGTAGGAAAGAAGTTTGACGACTATATACAGAAATTAGGTCTTAAAATCAGGATAGAGGTAATGCAAAAAACGGCTTTGTTAGGAACGGCAAGAATTTTAAGGAAAGTGTTGTCTTTATAGACCTGGAAAGAGGACTTTTGGGACCTTTGGTGACTTGCTGTCACCTGCTTCCATAAGTATAATGAAGACCAGAATAATATAATCTTATTCTGAGATAAAAATATGTTAGACATAATAATAGTAGTAAAATTAATAACAATAGTGGGCTGCCCTTGGGTAAGGCACTGCACCCACGTAACATCCCTTATCAGGGTTACGATACTGCTGCCTTGTATACCTTGGACGGCAAAAGTCTGAGGGAGCCAACCCTTACAGAAAAATGGATAAGGGAGGACAAACCCCGACAGAAAAAGCACAACTAATATTTTTTTATGATGAACTCACAAAAATATAGAAGCCCAAACGGCGTGAATGGTTCAACTAGCCAGGCTAGATGCACCTCGCCCGGAGTGATGTTATGGTTAACCTAGCAAGTCACGACGGTCAACCAGTTACTGTCAAAACTAGCTATTATGGAATGTCACTATGCCAATCAGCCCAGTTTGATTGGTTACAGGCGGAGAATGCATGGAGTATGGAGAGAAATGGGTCAGTTTGAGATAGGTGAACAGAGAATTGCTGATCAAGTGAGGAATATCCTAAAGCGAAAGTGGTTTACGGAAGAGGAACTTGATGAGATCAGGGAAAGTGTGTTGGAGCAAACAGATGAGGGAAAGGGAGCAAACAGATGAGAATACAAGGAAGAATGAAAGGGATGAAGACCATATTGTCAAGACACCACCAGGAAATGAAGACCAAAGTGAACCAGAAGGAGAGCCAACACCGAAAATATTGAGAGAACCAACATCTGAGACAGAGAAAGATCTGATAGAGAGAATCATAAGTGAATGTAATCAACCAGCTAGTGATCGACCGAGACTGAGAACTCTTAGTCATATCGAAAGGAGCAAGATCTTGAGTGAAGTAAAACAGATTGATAAGGTACTGGATTGTGTAGAGATAAACAACATCACTGAGTTGAATGGCACCATCATGGCTTGTGCGCAGATCATTACGCAAAAGTTCACAAAGAACGTAGACCAGAGACAGTTTAAGAGAATGCCGAGGTGGAAAACACGGCCGCAGAAGAAAATGAAGGAAATTAGTGCAGATTTAAGTAGAGTTGTCAAACGTAAAGGTAGAGATAATGACGATCCTACGAGAATGAGTCTAGAGAAAAAATACAGGATTAAAAACAAAGGGTATGATGTGGTAATTGAAGAGTTGAAACAAAACCTAAAAGCGGTAAGCCAGAAGATAAAGAGATACACGGAAAGAGTAAAACAGTACAACCAGAAAAAAAAGTTTGTTAACAACCAGAAATGGTTTTATCAAGACCTACAAGGAGATGGAAACAGCACCGGCGGAGAGGCACCAGATAAGGAAGAATCTAGAGTGTTTTGGCAAGCAATATGAAGTAAAGAAACAAACATAACACCAATGCGGAATGGATGAACAGAGTACAAGATAAACTGGAGCATGTGGAAAGGCAAGGAGATCTGAGTATCACTGAGGATAATGTTAAGAAGATGATAGGAAGAATATCCAACTGGAAGTCTTCGGGCCTGATTGAGTACAGGGATTTTGGATAAAGAACTTTACGAGTCTGGATAAGGAAACACGCGTACAGAAGTCCTTAGAGGATGGGAATGCCCCTAATTAGATGACATCAGGGAGAACAGCTTTGATAATGAAGGTCCAAGCAAAAGGGAAACAACCTGGAAATTACCGACCTATCACATGCTTACGACTTATGTGGAAAGTGTTGACAGGTATCCTTGCTGATAAGTTGTATGAATACCTGTTTGATCAGGATGTTATTGGGGAAGAACAGAAAGGCTGTATCAGGAAATCAAGGGGCACCAAGGACCACCACCTTATGCTGAGCAAGGGAATTCTACGTGACTCAAAGAAGAGAAGCACTAAGTGTGGTATGACATACTACCACACCCATTGATCTTGAAAACAATAGAGGTAACTGAAATGGCAAAAAATGTGATCGAACTGATAAGAAACAGCATGCGGTCTTGGAACACTGAGCTAGAATACCTTCGGGGAAAAGATTGCGGAGGTAAACATCAAAAGAGGGATTTTCAAAAGGAGATTCTTTATCCCCTCTCCTGTTTGTGACTGCTCTGATACCACTGTCGATACTCATGAGGGAGGCTACGCAGGGTTACAAATTCTGAAAAGGCAGAAAGGTTAACCATCGTCTATACATGGATGATCTGAAGCTTTAGGGAAAGTCGAAATCAGAGTAAGAAGCCCTGGTGAACATAGTCAGAATATTTATAAGTAATATGCGGATGAAATCTGGATTGCATAGATGTGCCACGTTGTTGATGAGAAGAGGAAAGAAGATTGAAGATGAAGGAATCGGGATGCCAGATGGACAGTTGATAAAAGATCTAGGGGAGGAGTCTTATAAGTATCTAGGAATACTGGAGGCTGATAAGATGAAAATGGAAGACATGGAAGAGAAAGTCAGAAAGGAGTATTACAGAAGGATAAGAAAAGTGTTTGAGTCAAAACTAAATGGGGGTAACATAATCAAAGCGATGAAAGCGTGGGCAGTGGAAGCAGTGCGGTACACAGCCGCGATACTCGATTGGACTGTTGATGAGCTAAAGGGGATGAATAGAAAAACAAGAAAGCTGATGACGATGAACCGAGCACTCCATTCAAAAGCAGATGTGAATAGACTGTATGTGAGTAGAATTGAGGGAGGTAGAGGAATGGTATCGACTGAAGAATGTATGAGTACTGAGGAGAACAGTTTGTCGGATTACATAAAGAGAACAACAATGAATGACGACTCAGTGCTGGAGAGTTTTGTGAAAAAATGAACTGCGACAGAGTTTAAGAAGGAAAAAGTGGCTGAGAGGATAGAAGAATGGAAAGAGAAACCTCTGCATGGTCAGTACCCCAGGAAAGTACAGAGAAATGAAACATTTTCTTGGATTAGATTGAAAGCTGGATAGTTGAAAAAAGAAATCTAAGGACTACTGCTAGCCGCCCAAGATCAATCACTCTCAACGAGGAATTATTAAGTGAAGATAATGAAAGAACAGGGAAGTAAGATGTGTCGGATGTGTGGTGCAAGGGAGGAAACGGTGATACACATACTAGGTGAATGTGAGAAGCTGGCACAGGGTCAATGTAAGAAGAGACATGACCGTGTTGCTTCGATCATCCATTGGAAATTTTGTGAACTCCATGGATTCCAGAGGAGCAAAAACTGGTTTAACCACCGAGCTGAGCCAGTGTTGGAGAATGATAAAGTCAAAATCTTGTGGAATTTCAACATACATACTGACAGCGTAATTGAAGCTCGGAGACCTGATATTGTGGTGGTTGACAAGATGAAATAGGAAATGACAATCATAGATATCGCTGTCCCTGGGGATTTTCGGGTCAAAGAGAAAGAATCCGAGAAG
>RDPX01000383.1:278625-302602 GCA_003991215.1 Morbakka virulenta | reverse complement strand
GTCTCTGTGTCTGTCTCTGTCTCCGTCTCACTCTCTCTCTCTCTCTCTCCCTCTCTCTCTCTGTCCATCTATCTACGGATCGATCCATCTATTCAACTATTTATCTATCTATCTTCCTATCTATCTATCTATCTATCTATCTATCTATCTATCTATCTATCTATCTATCTATCTATCTATTTATATTCTACAATGTAATATACCTCTTGGGATTTTGTCTTTTTGATAGATATTTGTAATGTTTTTGGAGTGTTGTTCAAGTGTATTTAGCTGATGATAGTAATATATATATATAATATATATGTGTATATGTATATAAATAGTCTAATTACAGAGGTTTGATGAAGTAAACGTTTTGATATTTGGCTAGTAAGAATAAGCTATTTATTACAAACAGATAAATATCTTTCAAATATGTTTACTATGTTACTGAATAATTTAATTTTTGGTAGCACTTAAGCTGTCAGAGTCAGCTTTACGTTAACCTTAAGAGGCTTTTCAATACAATTAGTACCAGCTTTGTACTGCAGACAAAAATGAGTTCTTGATAAATCAACTGTTATTAGTTCAATAGCAAAACAAAGCTATTAGAGTTGTCAGCCTGACAAGGTAATACACACCCATTAATTCAAACTCACAAAGCAGTATGGTCCCTATTTAACAACAAGACAATTTACCATTGTTCTCGTGTCTCTTCATTTCTGTTATCGAAACCATGAGAATTGGAATCACATAAACACTTTTTCGACCAGTTTATTTTTAGGTCCTGGACCTAATTTTTTTTTCGTTTTCTTTTTAGAAACAAAAGAAACAGCATTTTTAAGTGCAATTTCTGCAGCTGGTGCTGCTATAGAACTAAGTAGAGAATGCGCAAAAGGTGCCCTTTTAAGCTGTGGCTGCAGAGAAATCAGGTATGGAGGACATATTCAAGGCAAGTCCACTGTTTACCAATGGCGTGGATGCTCTGAAGATATGTATTACGGAATAAGATACTCAAGGGAATTTTTAGATCCGAAAAGTGACAATTATGGATACAGCAAAAGAAAATCACTAAAAAAACTCATTACTTTGCAAAACAATATCGTTGGCCGAGAGGTAGTTCAATACATGTTGATTAGATTTTATTACTGTTTAGCCCATTAATGTTTATTCTTAAACTTTTTCATCTTGCCTGTTTGATTTTAATCTTGTTTTTGTTGAGTCAGTACTGCTTCTACTTAGTAGGCATTCAGCTTTTACTTTTGGCTAAAACACAAACTCACCAGAGATATTTTTGTGGCGAATCAGACAGACTGGAAAACAAAAAGACTACTTTTTCTTATTGCTGTTAATTTTTTTAATCTGAAATCATTTTTTGCCTGATTGTGGTAGAATTGAACCTTGTACCACTTTCAGGCAATCACTTTGCCTAATTCTCACCACTAGGTATTTACCATTATTAGGCTCTACACACACACACACACACACGCACACACACCCATATATATATATATAAATATATATATGTAAACAAGCAAAATTTAGCACAGAACAAGGTTATGGTATAAAAATATATATAGGACCTGTGAGATGAGTGGTCTCGATATAGCATTAATATTTTCACAGTGCAGAGCCTATATTTAGTGTCATTTAGATAAACACATAGCAATATCTTTCTTTTATGTTAGTGGTGTGTCTTTTTATACATTCTGCCACGAAACAATGTATTAGTGTTTACTTTAGCTTACCCAAGTCTAAAGTAAATAAAATTTGTCGGATATACTGTGATTAAATAATTACTCAGCCAAATGCCAGAAAAAAGTTGGCATATTAGCATGTTTAGCATGCTCAACATAATTTGGCATATTGCTTTTTTAAAGGGATTATTTTGGTTTTTAGAATTATGACTTTGAAAATTATTAAATCGAGGGAGCTCAAACTAAAAGTTAGTTTGAACATAGAGTATTTTTGTCAATCATAATCCAGATATCGACAGTAATAAAATACTCCAGTAAGCAATTATTACCGAAAAAACAATGAGACTTGAAACTTATGCTTCTCCAAGAACTTGCTGTCTTATAGGGGCAACAAGAATGGTTCCGGCTCCTTGTGGTTGTGATAGCAGCTTACTACACGAAGATAAGTAAGCATGTGTTCTAATGTGGGTGATAAATGACTTCATAGTCTCATGTAATGATTGTCACTCAACTTATTACTTGTAGGTGTGTGTGTGTGTGTTGTGTGTTGTGTGACATATGAAGGCTTAGATTAGTAGGGAGATATATACTCAAATAAAAAAGAGGATACCAAGCTAGCTAGGTTGATAAATAGACAGATAAATGGTTAGACATACCTAGATACAAATAATTATGCTTCTAACATTCTATTATGTATGTATGTATGTATGTATGTATGTATGTATGTATGTATGTATGTAAGTAACTATCCATCTATCTATCCATCTATCTAAAAGCAAATCAAATGCCTCACTCAAAGAACAATTTTTAATACTGTGACCAAATATGTGTATATTTGGTCACAGTATTTTAATATACATATATTTGAATATGTAATTCAGTGGAGCTTTACTCCAAACACACTAAACTATCTGAAATAACGTTATTATTATTATTATTAGTAGTAGTAGTAGTAATAGCAGTAGTAGTAGTAGTGGTGGTGGTAGAAGTAGTATTACTTAAAAATGAATTGCTTTTCTTTACTTTTTAGTTGCTGGAAAGTAATAAAGTCAAAGTCTGCAAATGCCAAGGACCAACAGGATCTTGTCCAACAAAAGTATGCTGGCAATCATTACCTAATTTAAGGATTGTTGGTTCAGCACTTCTTAACAAATATGAAAATGCTGTTGTAGTAAGACCAAATCGTCGTCGAACTAAATTAAAAGCGAAACATAATCGTCGATATAAAATTAAGAAAACTGACCTTGTCTATATACACCAATCACCTGACTTTTGCGAGCCTAGTGCACCATTGGGACTTCTTGGAACACATGGAAGAGTATGCAATCGAACATCAGCTGGTATTAATGGTTGTTCAATTCTTTGTTGCGGACGTGGATACGATACACTGATAATACGCGAAAGAGTTCGATGTCATTGCAAATTTCATTGGTGCTGTTTTGTAAAATGCAAGACGTGCCCAACACAATATTACCAATATCGTTGCAAATAAGAAATTTGGATGAAAATAACGGAGAAAGAGCAAAGAATTTTAGCTCCAGGAAGCATGAAAGGAAGGTTTCACATTTGTCATGTTAAATGGGAAAGGGAGTTACTCCAATGGAAAAGCAACAATCCATCGACTTCTAGCTTACCTTCTTCTAGTTATTTAAATCTTTAGAAGCACACAATTTCATTATGAATGAACAAATGTAATTAAAGTGGAATTATCGCTACGATGCATCTTGTGAAGAAAATGTTATCAGAACAATATGATTTTGCATGTTTTTGTAATATTTGCCAATATTGTCAATTTTCAGCAACACTTACAAACAAATGACTGAAATGGGTTTGTGAAAGGCTGAATTTTAAAGAAAGTTTCACGAAAAAATGTTTCACGAAAATTAAGTTTATAAGAAAATTAAAAAAACAGATCCTTTCCATTTGAAGGCTTAACCAGCAGATATTTTACACCCTCAAGTTAACTGTATTTTTATGCTTTTAATAAATTTATCCGGTCAAGATGTGTCTCCAGTTCATTTCTATTCCATATCAGCGACGAGAAAAGTAATGTGTAGTTGTCATCACAAATAAATTAGATTTTATTTATTTTTTTCAGGTCTTTGATCCTAAGCAAACGTGGAAATTATTTTAATACAGAGGGTAAATTTTCTCACCTCATTTTTTTTCCTTCCTATTGATATCTCCCTTCTTACAATTCTGTCTTTGAAGACAGTAAAAACACAATAATATGGCATTCAAAATCGAGAAAGAAATCGGACGAAGTATTTCCAATGACTTGACAGGGTTTCGAACGCTTCGATCCTTGATCTATTGCATCGTATTCTGTTGATTTAACCGCTCGGTCACCACTGTACTGAGATTAAGTAAACTAATGTACTTGGCAACGTAATATAAAACACCCTCACACTTGGTTGTAACAGTTATTGGTGTTATATTTCCACTATTGTTGCTGTTCCATTGACTTCAATAATTAAGTAAACCCAGTTCTCAATGTTTAGGATATGCTGACCGGACCAAAATCACAGAACAAGCGCACAGGAAAATTTCTTTGAAACTATATTAGCAAAGAATGGAGGGTTAGGTAAAAAAAAATTCAGTTTCTCAAAGAATTAAAAAGTTTTCACTAGTTCCCGATAGATAATTCTTAAAATTTCTAATCATCTAAAATATAAGATGCTTTATTCAGATTCTGTTTTACACATTGTACGGAAAGGTCTACTAGAAATGCTTATTATGGCTTTGTCTATAATTTTTCAAAAAGTTATAATTTTGAACTAATTACAATAACTTTGGAATTAGATGTAACTGGTAAGAAATAAGTGGTAACTCTAAAACTATTTTAGCTTAAGTTGTTGAATAAGGTATTTTTTTATTCTTCTTTAAAATTTGAGGCACATTTAAGAAATAATTTAGAGATGAAAATGAGATAGGTATAATTGAACAGTTGTCTGGAACAATATAAACTATTGCCGTCAACCTTTTACAGAGTGTTAGTTAATTTTGGAAATAACTTATGAAAACCCTAATTCAAAATAATAAATGTCACTCGTATTTTGACATGAGAAATATAAAACAAGCCTAATTAGTCGATATTTTTTTCGATTTACCCCTTGGGTAAAGTATTTAGTATGTTAGTTGTAATCAGATAGAGTATTCATTCTCTACTTCACTTACAATGGATTTATTTACTTGTTGCTGCAATTCATGTTTTTAGTACTCTTAGTCTGATAATCATAACATCAACCACAGGATTTGAAGAGAACCTACTCAACGAGAATTAAATGAAGCTGGGCCTTCTTTCTGGGCTATTCGGTTTTATATAAACATTCTTAAAAGCAATATTTTACTTAGAAGTTAAATATTTGAAGAATTTGCTTTGTTAGATGTGATATTCTTTTATTTTCCCTTCGTTATTGCTTAGTTCAACACTCCCATTATCTTTAAAGTTTACGTTTTTCTGAAGCATTACACACAACTAGATTCAGATTTGCATTGTTGCAATATATACATATAAATATATATATATATATATATATTAGGGGTAGGGTATAGAGCTAGTTTGTTAGTCCTAATACCTTAGATTAATCTGCCTTGGATATACTTGAGTCAATTTGAAAAGCGAGGAATTTCAGGTTCATAGCAAGTACTCAACTGTCATCCTTGCCATGTTAACTCTGGTCATCCCACAGAGCGCGAAGACCAGAGTGAAATAGGAAGCTGATGAATCACGTTTCCTTGGAAAATAGTATGAAAGTCAAAATAACAAAATGGTTAACAAATATAGGATTCACTCTGACTGAGATGCTTTTGTACCGAAGTAACTTGAAGCAGACAGGATAAGAATTGGTGAATCTTAGAAACATTTAGCTGATCACTTTATATACGACATTGAAGCAGAATCTGCTAGTATAGTTTTCACTTTAGATGCTAATGATAACACAGGGATTAACCTTTCTGGACAGTATGTATCAGATACAAACAAGTGTAAAGCTAAAGATGACACTTTCAATGGTAGTAGCATAGAAGGTTGAAACTATATTTTAACTTGGTAAACTTTAAAATATCGTTAAAGAAGTAAAATATGAAGTATTATGTACTTAAAATTGTAAGACATGGGAGACAGGAAATGCAAAAATACAGGACAAAAATCGCTGAATAATCTACTCAAGAAGTACTCAAGATGTAAATAGATATGGAGTATGAAACGTCAGGGCAAAGGATGTTTCAAATAGTTTTATGTAAGCATACCGTATTGGTAATGGTGACAAAGTTTCAAGAACAATTGATGAATATCAATCTTATAGGATTTTGTGCTCCAACAATGATGTGCAGTAAAGTAGACAGAATTCTATGAGAAAGTAAGCTAAGCTATGAGTTATAAAAGTGTGAAGAAGAAGTTATTTTTATGAGAGACTAAAGCTAAAGTCGGTCGAAATTGGCCCTGTTGAAAATTTAATAATATTTTAGTCTTTGTAATAGCTAACAAAGTTGATTCTTTGGCTATTTGTCCATGATTAACGCTGCATAATTGTTCTACTCAAATGTACTAGTCAAATACTAAATATTATCTCACCCAAATCCAAAACAAGTAAGTAATTAGCTTATTTTTTTGCACCAAGATTGACCTACTGATGCTTTTACCTTTATTGAAATATATGTAATAAATTGTTGCGAAAAAATAAACTTTAGGTTAGCTTGCAAAGAACATTACATTTTATTGACTAAATTAAAGAATTAACATCTGGCAAAGCGAATAATTTTTAATAATCCTAACTTTATTTTATGTCAAAATTGCATCTAGTTTGATTGATTGACGTTCCTTGTTAAGCTATCACAAAATGTGTTTGGTAAATTTTCTCGTTTTTAATCAATAAATATCAGTAATTTATGTATATGAATTTTTTTTTCTCTTGTCGCATACGTTTGTTCAATTTAGTTTTGGTCATAATGTTTGATTCAAGGGCAGTTTTGATGTTATTTGATAATAGTAAGCTTATAAAAGTAATAAATGGGATTTTCACTTTTCTCTGTGAAAGTCAATTTCAAACGACATTTGAATTCTCAATAGTCATGTAACTGAATTTTTTAAAACCAAATCTAATTAAATTTATAACGTCTTTTGAGAGACAAGCTAACTTGAGTGTTTTAGTGGCAACGAAAATTTTTGGATTGATATTTTATTTAAAAACATTTTCTATTACATTTTTTCAAAGTTTTTGGAAGACAAACTCTTGCTTTTTTTGGTGTGTTTTAATTGAATCACTATCTTTTGCTTAGCGAAGGTTAAAAAGTAAAATAGAAGTAGTAGCAAAAAGGAATAAATATCAAGAAGAAAACATAAAGAAAAATTCAAATTTTTTCGTAAGAAAATAAAAATACTTTATTATACTTAACCCAATTGTTTACAAGCAGCAAGGAAAATCTGTGGAAACAAATTAATTTAGTATGTCCTGTAGCATGACAAACCCCAATTGTGCATAACCTTGCCAAAGGCCTTATTGGAATGGATAAAGACCATAAGTAAAAGTATAGGAAAAGTCTAACTGGTGTTCGGTTCCCCTTTCAATAAATCTTTGGGATCTTTGAGAATTTTACAGTCTGATGATTTGATCCATTTTGAAACTGGAGCAGATCTCTTGCCAGGTATTTCCTTTTCCTCTTTGAAAATTGCCCAGGGCGTATGACGAGACGCTCCACGTGGGATTGGCTTTTCAACTATCCGTCCTTGGCTTTGGCTAAATTAGTTCTAATTTGTCTGCTGATTTGCTTGTATTAAACTTCACTTTGTTTGACAAGCGTTCGTTGTTCCATAATATAATGGATTTGCTTAGTATCCCATGGAGATGACCGAGATGGTTAGGTTACTGCTTTTATGATGTGTTGTTTGATAGATTTTCTAATGATCGTTGCTGTGAGAATCTACGTCTGCTTTGCTATCCAGCCCGGAGATGTAACAGAAAATAGTAGCTTTGAATTTGTTTTTAGTTTTGTTTGTCGTTTGTAGGGAATTTAGATAAAGTTTCGCCGTAAGGATGGGTTTTTTAGTTCTTTGGAGCAAAAACCAAGAATAGTATAATGTGACCAATGTTTGAACTTCTACCTGGGTGGACTTATAAAGAGTTTGCCAATTTCTGAACCTTTTTTGACAATCCTAAAGTACTTACTTACTTAGCGTGTCCACTTCACACCTTGAACAGCCAAGTCTTGACACATTCTTGGGCCTTTGTGTTACACTCAGCCAGGTCTTTTGGCAGGCATTCGTTTTTCTGAAGGGGGCAGGTTAATAGATGTTCCATGGTTTGTTCGGCGCCGCATGAGCATCTATCACTTGTGGTAAATCCCCATTTCTTCAGAGTGAAATTGGCAGCGCCCTGTACCTGCTCTCAGTCGATTTAAGCATTTCCACTCTGGCCAGCGTAGTTGGGAGCCTGGTTGTAATTCTTCTTTTACTTCTAGCGACATTGAAGTATCTTCCTGGAGGCTTTTAATCCGTTCCTTTCACAAAGTGCTTCTGGTGGTTGCCGTGTTTTCTTGTGGTATTACTGTGTGAAGGAAACTTTTCCGAGATTTCAGGCGTGTCGTTGGTGGTACGTGTCCATACAGCGGATGGCGGTTATCATTGGACTGTCGGAATCTCTCTTTGCAGCTTGAAGCTTTTCTCCTGATGTTTGATGGGGCTATGCCGGAGAGGACGTTAACTTTATCTATTGGTGTTGATTTGAGACAGCCTGTGATTAGACGACGAGTTGTGTTGGTAGCTGAGTCTAGTTTTTCCGCGTGGGGGGATCTCTCCCAGACTGGGCAGGCGTATTCTGCGGTTGAGAAGCATAAGGCTAATGCTGTTGAGCGTAAGGTGGCGGCGTTGGCTCCCCACTTAGTGCTGGTGAGTCTGTTTATTATGCTGTTTCTGGCGGAGACTTTGGCTTTTGTTTTCTCGATATGTTTCTTAAATGATAGTGTTCGGTCTAATGTAACTCCGAGATATACCGGGTGACTACAGTGTTCTAGGGGAGTATTTGACCAGGATACGTTTAATTCCCGTTTTGCTTCTCTATTACGTAGGTGGAAGGCGCAAACTTGTGTTTTGGACGGGTTTGCACGAAGGTGGTTCTCTTCGTAGTATGGCGTTAGTTCAGCTAGTGCATTTGATAGGCGGTTCTCTACGACCTTGAAATCTTGATCTTGAGCAGCAATTCCAAGATCGTCCGCATAGATATATCTACGGGTTCCTTCGCTTTTCGGTTGGTCGTTGGTATATATGTTGAAGAATAGGGGGGCTAGTACGCTACCTTGAGGTAGGCCATTCTTGAGTTTCCTCCATCTGCTTTTCTTTCCGGCGAGTTCAACATAGAACATTCTGTTCTCTAGCATGCTTTCGATCAACTCTGTCAGGTGGATGTCTTTCGTCATGTCTAAGATCTTCTGGAGGAGGCGTCTATGGTTTACGGTATCATATGCTGCTGATAGGTCTACGAAGACAGCTCCGGTTATTTTTCCTTCTTCAAATCCGTTTTCGATGTGTTGAGTTAAGTTCAGTATCTGGCTAGTCGTAGATTTACCCGGGCGGAAGCCTGCTTGGTCGGGAATCAGTAGTTCCTCTATGGAAGGTCCTATTCTGTTCAGGATAAGTCTTTCGAATAGCTTATATGTATGGCTCAGGAGGGATATTGGCCTGTAGTTTTTGGGTAGCGCTGGGTCTTTTCCTGGTTTCAGGAGGGCAAGGATACGTGCCTTTTTCCATATCTTGGGAAGTCGGTGGTTGGAAAGACAGCTATTAAACAGATGCAGGAGCCACTTTCTGGCATTTGGGCCGAAATGTATCAACTCTTCTGTTGCGATGTTGTCCAGACCGATGGCTTTGCCCGGTTTTAGGGATTTGATTCCTTCATCAAGCTCTTCTAGTGTGAAGGCACGTGTAAAGCCAGGATCGTTCTGGTACTTTTTCCTGTCAAGTTTGATCTTCTTTGCTTTCCCAGATTTTCCATTTTTGAGTAGTTGATGAGCAACTTCATTAGCTGTGACCTTTGGTAGTTGAGGTGGCGTTTTTGGATCTCCTCGGAGTTTACGGATGGTAGACCAGGCTTTCTTGCTATTTTTTGTCATGTCGGTTGATTCAATAAGATTTTGCCAGGTTTTGCGGCGTTCTTCTGCTATGCATTCTGTTACTTTTGCGCCTGTTTCATTTGTTTCTTTCGAGAAGGGATCTTCATTAAATCTGGTAACGTATTCGTCGTAGAGTTTGGAACTTTCCTCTGAGAGTCCTGGAACGTATTGTACTCTGCAGCCTCTTGGGATGTTTCTTCTAGCGACTTTCCTAAGCAGTTGGCTGAAGCGGTCATAATTGAACTGTGTTGGTGTGAGGTATATGATTTTCGCTTCTAATTCTTCGGTGAAATTAGCCCAGTTGGCCTTCTTGAAATTGAAACGTCTCTTAAATGGAACATTAATCGGTTTGATGGCTGGTATTATTTGAAGACCAATAGGTCGATGTTGGCTCGAGGGGATGGGGCTTGAAACGAACTTTTGGCAGTGTCCCGCTATGTCGTTTGTCACCATGACTAGATCAGGGTTGTAGCCTCGTTTCCAGCGGGCGCTCTGGAAAGATGAAGATAACTTGGGATCGTGTATTAAGCATAGTTGGTCTGAGTCCATCCATGTTTCAACCGCTTCTCCATCTTTGTTGGTCTCGTTATAGCCCCTAAAGTCAGCCTTATCCATATACCTTCTTTAAGGGTTAATGTGCAATTAACGTCTTTCTTTCTGTTGCAGTCTTTTGTTCTTTTGTCACATCTATATTTCCTCTTCCCCAATCCATAAGGTCTAGCAATATTTCGTGTCTTTCCTGATCTGACTTTGATATTTCAATCACCCATAACTACAATACTTTCATTAAATTTACAAACGGAATAGCCTTAAATAGTCGGTAGAAATGATCGATGGTTTGATCGTCTCCCATTGACGTTGGCGAGTCGGTCAAGCTGATATTAAGGTTGAATGAGAAAGCTTTGACTAACACCAGGATAATCATTTCTGATTAAGGCTAGGGAAAAAGACCAAATCGCCAAAGTATTTGTTGAGAATCAAACCTAGCCCTTATTGATGTCTAGTACCACCCGAGTGGAAGATTAGTTTCCGTTTCTTGTAGGACTTGCTTCTCCCAGGTGACTTGGTTCAACATTGCATGTCTATCCCGTCCATCTCCAGAGAGACATTGTCTATTTTTCTATCTTGAAACAGTGTGCGAATATTCCACATGCCGTTCTTGGACAACAATATTCGTGCCCACTGGATGACGATCTTGGGAACCCTACGACATGTGGCTACTGTTGCTGGAATTCCAGTTACCGTAAGCCACATCTAGATGTCGCTTGTTGCGGTTTAAGCAGCTTTGTGTGGGTATTAAATTTTGTAGCATTTAATGGTTGAATTTGCTATATCCTGGGTTGGGTGGCTGAGGATCTTTGTCAAGGTAGAAGTACGTCTGACGCCTAAACTCAGTTGGCTGTTGAGCTTTTATATATCCAGTGATTTCAACATCTTCAGCCTGTCAATTGTCAAAATTCCAATGCGTTTGGAGCTGTAACAAATATTTTTTATGTCTACAAAGTTTTTCTAAGTAATTACGAGACACCAACTCAGGTTATCAGAAGCATTTCATCAATAATTCACACTGCGAGACAGGAACCACTAAAGAGACAGTAGGGTTTCAGATCAGAGTTTTTCTTCTCCTAAATGGACTGCCAGCCAAGACTAACAAGCTACCTTCCAAAAGCTAACGTTTGCCACACCCTGTTCAAGGGTGACTTAAAGGTAGTTGTGGCAAAGGGTAGCGTTAATTACCCATGTCAAAACTCCACAACAGGATGTATTTTAACGTAATGCCTAGGAGAGGTATTGGTATATCAACAACAGGATCCTGATTTATATTTATAATAACTTAATTAAATTCAAAATCATTACTTTTATATCAATTTATGCTCACAAGCTCAAATTAACAGCGTTCATGCACTGATATGTCGCGAAATTGAAGATAAATTAAACTTTGCTCTATCGTAAATCTTTTAAGATTTAGTATGTTTCCATTTTTTCAATTTCCCTCCTCTGTATATTATGTGGTGGGAAAATTAAATTTGTAACGATATTCAACCACATTCAAACATTCTTCACTCTACGTAGCGGTATGTGTTAGTCGAGAAACTGAAGTAGTCAAACAATTAATGCACTTTATTTTCTTGAAATACCTTTCCGAAAATATTGTGAAAAACAATAGTTACTTTCAAGTATATTGTGGTATTTTTGTTTTAATAACACTTGGTAACAAAAAAACCAAGACGTCTTTTTCCAAGAACCAAACCAATTTTTCTAAGTTACTTGTGATGAAAAAATTTCTTTTTTAAAGATCGTTTTTGGATAAATGGTGGACAAATTACGTAATCACTCAAAACCGCCATCTATCCTCCTTTTGTTTGAAAGCGAAGTGTTAATGAGTAATAACACAGGACAACAAAATTTTTTGAAGTCTCTGTTGCATAGAGTTTTATTAATTGGCCTATACAATTTCGATACACTGATTTCAAATATGTAAACAGTTTTGCTTTGAGTGCTCTGGTGTTTGTGCAATTTTAATTTTTCATTTTTTCCTTTTTGGGTTTTTTCCTAAAATTTTTACCCCCTCGCAGCTGTAACATATCTTTTTCAAGTTAATCAAGTACCCTGAGGGATAGGAAGCCCAGATATTTAAAGCAGGACCTTCAATTATACTGTTAAAGCCTATATACTTTTTATTCGAGCCAAAAGTACTTGTAGTTAGACACAAAAAGTTCCTAATCTGATGTATACCCTGTCCAAAATAAAGAGAAATTAGTTGGGTCATCATGGGGCTAACATTTATATGTAGTGGTATAAGCAAATTGCTTAGTAGGTAGCTATATTGTGAATCGATTTTAAGCGTTGGAAATTCTAGATTAGTTTGCAAAAAAGATCAAATGTATGCTATGAATAAGATGTTTCCTCTGCTATCCATGACGATCCCTTCTTTGTAGTGTAAGATCGGTATTAGCAACGTTTATCTTGCAGAAAGCTCCTCTACGGTACAATTCTACTAGCCTGAATTTAGCGTGTGTAATGATTTTTTAAAATATCGCCTTATCCAATTATGGAATTTACCGAAATATGGAATAGTTAGGTGATGCCTTAGTCGATATTATTTTTATTACTCATTGACTCCCAATAAGTACACTACATAAAAGTGTATGATGTAATCAAACAGTAAAGAATCTCTGCAATTTTCTTCAATGCAATTCTTGACATTAATCTTTATATCCACATGGAGTTGAAGACTGGTTGACTTAAAGCTACTATAACGGATGGTTTGAATTTTCCACGTATATGTGTAGCTGTAGCAGCGTCCTCAGATTCAAAATAACATTGGCGAGTTTTAGTTATTATTTCCTTTCATAAAGGAAAATAAAACTTCAACTATGTTAAATTTCTTCTCCAAAAACATGAATTTTTCAATTCGTCCATTTAAAGCTTTATATTCTACTGACGCCTTTTGTTATATTTGTGGATACGTTACCCTTTCTCGTCAGAGGTGTAATATTACAATATATGTGAGGCACTCCTATAAACCTTACTTAGGGCTCACACTCGGTGACCAGGACACGAAGTGGGCAGCACACATTGTGTGTCATAAATGGGAAGAAATGCTACCTGACTGGACGACCGGGAAAGGCAAGGGCTTAACGTTTGGCATTCCCTTGACCTCGTGAGAGCAAGAAACTCACGTGTCTGACTGTTATTTTCGTCTAGTAAACACGAAAGGCATTAGAAAGAAAACCCGAAGCCAAATCATTTATCCCAATATTCCATCAGCAATAAGATCTATTTCCCACTCTGATGAACTGCCTATTCCGGTTTTCACTTGCCTCTCCTCAGTAGATGAAGATGAAGATTGTATATGACAAAGTGACGATACCCATCACCAGATTGCAACAGATTCTGACGATCCCGATTTCGATAGTTTAGAGGCATCAAGGCCTCAACAGTCCAGTCAGCCAGAACTAAATGATATTGTTCGTTACTTGGGTCTATCAAAATATGCAGCTGAAATTTTAGCCTCTAGGCTGAAAGAAAAAGGCCTGCTCCACCAAGCTACAAAAATTACATTCTTCTGTAAGCGGAAACAGGCATTCTTAGAATTTTTAGATGAAAAATGTCAATTTGTCTATTGCAATAACACTTCGGGTCTCCTTCAGAAATTAGGAATTTCATCGTATGATTCCCATGACTGGAAATTTTTCTTGACAGTTCAAAGCGTAGTCTCAAGTGTGTTTTATTTCATAATGGTAATATCTTTTCCGCCTTTATTCTGTGTCTTTGCATGGAAAGTATAATGGTATCAAGACTGTGATTAATCTGATCAATTACCACGAGCATAACTGGATCATTTGTGTGGACCTCAAAGTTGTGAACTTCCTTCTTGGTCAACAACCAGGATTTAATAAGTACCTATGCCTTTTATGCGTCTGGGACAGTTATCACGGGATAAACATTGGACTCAGAAAAAGTGGCTGCTACGTGAGACCCTGGCTGTGGGTATGCCGAACATCATTCATGAACCAATCATAGATAGGGAAAACATTATATTTCCTCCTCTGCACATCAAGCTGGGTCTCATGAAGCAGTTTGTAAAGGCGATAGATACTGAGAATGAGTGCTTTAAGGATATAGTTTCTGTTCTTCCTGCACTGTCATTCGAAAAGATCAAAGCAGGTATTTTTGATGGACCTCAGGTACGTTTACTTGCTTGCGACCAGGATATTGTCAAGAAGATAAATGACAAAGAAAAGAATACAAGTTAGTGGGACAAGTTAGTGGCAAGTAAGGTAAGCGTTTTCACCAGGATCTCAAGGCTATGGAAGAGCGCTACCAAGGCAGATGGGACAAACACATGATGGCAGATTATTGCTGGAACATTACGCGTGACTGCCTTGATTCAGTTCACAAAAGAAAAAGCTTGAAAGGGAAATTCCTTCCTGAATAAGGTATAGTGGTTTAATCCTCGTTGTGAACAATCTTTTTTCTTGTTATATGTGTACATGAACATTACTATACCTGACTTTTTCATTAACTTTATTGCTGAGGCGCATATTTCACTTTGATTTTTCATACTCTAGAGCTATATACCATATCATGCCCTTCTTTCCATCCCTGCGTTAAATTAATAAATTATTTTTTAGTCGTATGCTTTCAGTTGTCAAAATATATTATAGCAGAAAGAGATATACACCTACATGTACATGTACATTGTACATGTAAGTGTACTGTTCGAAAAATTGAAAAATTCAAATTACGAAAAATAGAGAGCTTAGGGGAAAAACTGACTTCATATTTGGAACCAGGGTGTAAAACATGTATAGAAACAACATTGTTTGTTAATGCAACTAAAATTTTGTTGAGCAGTGTAATTTATCCTATTCATCTACCAAATGCCAACGGTAAAGTCATTCTTTGTTACAGAAATTCGTGTTCTGAAACAGAGAGGGGGATTGAATGTTTATCTAATCACTGTTATAAACTGATTAATGGCACTATTCGTTGACTTATACTGAGAAAACAAACTTTCCACCAAATGGAAAAGCCATAACATAATGATGTCGAACCTTTGTTAATCATAAACATGGTAAACCAAAGAATATGTGGTGATTTTGAAGCAGCGCACAGTAAACAAATACAAATGTTTGTATATACTGCGAAGGCAAACAAGGTACAGTTGAACCTCGATTATCCGAACAAGAGAGGCGGAAAGGAATTTGTTCGGATAACTGATTGTTCGGATAACTGATCATCCGTAAACAAACGACACCTTACTCGAAATACATATAAATGTATTTAGGTTAGAACACATGTCTAGGTAAGTATTTTCCCTAACCGGAAGATCTTGTTCGGATAATCCGAAATTTGGACAATCGGTGTTCGGATAATCGAGGTTCAACTGTATTGGTCAGCTCCTTGTCATATTCCTGAAAACCATGCCATGGCGTGGTTGTAACTATTCTGCCGTTTCATTTTGCTATAAATGTGGAGTTTTCATATGCACCAGGGGAAATAAGTTTGCTTTGAAATTTTAAAACCATGTAGGCATAGGCTACAAAATTATTTGGGAATTGCTGTTGGAGATCAGGACAAAATTTGCATAAAGACAACTGAAGGTTACTCTTGGTTATATCTTAATGTACAGAAAAGCTGCATCGGATGCATATTCGAAGAAAAAGTTTCATATTTGTAGCTCAAAAGGTTTAGTAACCAATTTGCTAACACATTGGACTACTGTTCATGCTACTTGTCCCAACAAGAAAAACTACATTTAGCAGCACCTTTGGCTCGATTGACCAAGCCAGAGCCTTAGAATTTACTAATGTGAAATTATGAGTAAAAAGCACAGCTGGGCTCCTTCTCCTGCTCCTCAACATCAAATGATGTTTCAACTTACCTATCAGTACATATATGACTTGTATTAGGACTTCTAAATATTCCGACCCTCTTACGCTGGTTTTATTTCTATTTTATGCCGGTACAGAGAAGAGAAAAGGCCCATGAAGTTCGGCGTTCGAATATGGAGATATGCTAGCATATGGTTAACCCAACAGTGCGCTACTCCTGCATATAGTCTAGCAGTATTAAATATTCTGATATTGCAAAGTCTATTGCACCATTAGCACATTCAGCAGATCTGCCATTTCCTGAACCATAATCAGGTGGTGATCCCAGTGATGCATGACCTGTCTCAATCGCAAAGTTACCTCAGATATATCTTTTAGGGGAGAAGATCGTGGAGGAATTTGGCGATACTATTCGAAATAAAAAGATCTGAGTGACTTGATTAGAGAACTTGGTCTAACGAAGTCAAATGGACAGCTTCTAATATTCAGACTAAAGCAATGGGACTTGCTACATGAAGGAATTACTGTTTCCAGTCAACGTAAACCACACCAAAACCTCTCTGAATTCTATACAGACAGAGATTGGGTTTGCTACTGCAATGGTGCTAGTACTTTATTCAAAGAAATAGAAATTTCTTGCTTTCCTGGCAAATAGAGACTTTTCATCGACAATTCCTCCAACAGCTTAAAGGCATCGAGAGGTTCTCCATAACCGAAACGTACACCCTTCTATTCCCTTAATGCAGGCTGCTGATATGAAGAAAGACTACAGCAATGTCAAAATTTTGCTTGATATGATTAACTAAATAGAATACTCTTGGTTTGCTATTGGAGGTTTTAAGATGACAGGCTTTTGGATTAGGCTGGAGGGTGGATTCACAGAATACCCTTGCTATCTCTTGGAATGCAGGGATACAGAACATCATTATGATAAGCTGGAATGTTCGAAGTGATTTCAAATTTGGTAAGAAGAATGTAAAGCATGAGCACTTAATTGAACCTTTAAATGTTTTAATGCCTCCACTTCATATCAAGTTGGAGCTAAAGGTTTTGTCAAAGCCTTAAATCCGTAGTTTGAAGCATTTTGCTACTTAATTAACTTCTTTCCACTCCTTCCAGCAGCCAAAATCATTTGGGTGTTTTCAATAGCCCCCGGATAAAGCAGATAATAGACTTTGTGATTTTGATTGTGATTGTGAAAAATTAAAAAATTGCGATATTTTTTCTAAAACGATGTTTATGTAGGTGATTACATTTTTTGTAGGTTATCCAACTTGGTGAATCAGAAGATAACACTTAGATGCTTGGAACAAGAGTTGTGTTTCCCGGGGTATTTGAAGCCGATAACAATAATGACCTCTTTTGTTTTAGTATCTTTTAATGTATACAATACGAAACTTACAAATAAATACGACCTGTTTTTATCTGCCTGAAAGTAGGTATTAATCAATGTACAAAATAAAGAAAGCAATGGATAGAAAGCAATCAGTCTAAAATACCTGGAGAAAGATTTTTGATATGATAATGTGACAGGAGAAGAGGAAGATAAAATCTACAAATGGAAGCTGCCATTAATATGCTCTCAAAATTGGAATGCATATTTTGTTTGTTTTGTATTGGATGCAGAATGTAAAAAACATTTTTGGTTACGAAAAGAGAGTCAATTTTTCATGATGAGTAGATTTTATATTTTGTCATCGTATTAAATTAATAACTTTTTGAAATTTTTAATTTGCATAATCTACTGAATTGTATCTTCGCCTGTTTGTTATGTAGCTATGTTTTATGTTGTAACACTTACTACATCGTTTCAAAATAACTGATATTATTGTATAACTTGCCAAATTGGTTCAGCTATATTGAGTAACTGTTTAATAGACCTAGTCATGAACCATTCTATGCTCTGGATGACATATCTTGGACGACAACCTATATATGTGGCCAATATGCTTCCAGTTTTCTTTACGTCTGTCTCAAAGAGTCCAAAAATATCTTAAGATAACCATAGAAAATGTGTTTGACAAATAAATTTGTTTGTTTATTAAAAATTTGAATGAGTATCAGTGATATAATTGCTATTAATGTTTTAATTATTATTGTTGTTATTAACAGTGTTAGCAATACGAGTAGTAGTAGTAGTAGCAGTATTAGTAATATCAGAAGAAGTAGCAGTAGTAGTATAGTAGTAGTTTTAGTAGTAGTAGCAGTAGTAGTAGCAGAAGAAGTAGTAGTAGTATCATTTTGAATTTGGTATTAACTTTATCATATCTTATTTAGTTAATCTTATTGCTTTTCTAGAGAGACAAAGTTTATCTTAGTCTATTTAGAAGTGAAGTGATAATAGTGGATAGAAATGTTTTAAATTATTTGTTCAATATTTAGCATGAATATAACTAAGTTGGTAATGCAAAATAAGAACATATTCACGATCATTATAATTAGTTTAGTCTCAGTCAGATTGTTCATGTAACTATCTAACTGTCTATCTCTACAATATCTTTTGTTTGTCATACAGATTTTCTATGAAGCTTGGCACTCTTTAAATGACCTAGCATTGGTTTTTTAAGTCTCTCTTTCAGCCTTTTTTCTCACATCTACTTTCCTTAACCTTTCTTACTATTTTCTTTACCCACTCGTAATATCTCTTCATTTAAATTATATCATTAATCACTTTATCCAACTCCCAGTTTCTTCAAAAACCTTTATTACCCTTTCCTTGAAGTTTTTCTTACTACTTTCTTTGGTATCCACATATAAAAAGACTTGTAATGCTCACTGCGCATGCGTAGTTTGATCACTCTGACAGGATCCCACAACAACTCTTTAAGCTGTGTTTGCTCCGGCAATATGGCTCAGAAGCTCTGTGTTGTACTGATGAGCCCACAACGGGCGAAACGTTACTGTCTGCAGATTGAGTATAAAGAGACTTCAATTATTTCTTTTCAACTGTTTATATTTTTTAGTTATTAATCTGTACAGTGAAATTCTTTGCAATTATTATCATACTATCCTCCGTTTATCTTAAAATAAGTTAAATGATGAGCATCGAATTCCGCTTTTCTTGCTTAATATTTGACATAACTTTTATGTCCTTGTTACTCTTTAACATGTTATCAATTTTTAAACTTTTAATTGCATTCGAACTGTTTAACTATAAGCTATATTTGACCGACAGTTATGTTTATTTCATTTTCGTCTTTGGTAGGAATTGTCATCAATTATGAATATGTGAATGTTCTTCAGACGTCCAAATTACCTTTTGTATCATTTTTCGCAGCCGCTTTTCCGCATTATCTATAATTACCTCATCAATTGCAGAATATTTTGGATTTATCAATTCACAACCTAGCTATATTTCTTTCCTATTTCTAAAGGGTGATTTTGCTATCGCATGTTAAAATAAGTAGAAAAACCCTTTAGTTTAGATAAGGCTAAGGTTTTCAGTGAAAATCGTTCTTCATTGCTAGATTACAAGTGATTGATGCAGCTAGGTTACTCTACATAAACAATTTTAACAATACAACAATACAGTCTCTATCTGTATTGGTCCCCTGTCATTTCATGACGTTGGTGATTGTGGTTTTCCAACGTTTTCTGTCTTTTGTGGCTTTCAGCAGTTTTACCTCTGTAGTCTCGGCCGCCCTTCCCGCCGGCACCTCCTTCTTCATACAACTGCTCACGCTATTTAAGAATGTTGTTCTCTGACGCCCCCTACATCTGCTGCTTTCTATTTTTCCCGGGGGTGGTGAGATTCTCCAAATTTTCTTTTCTCATAATTGCGTCAAAGAATTCCAGTTGTTGCTTTCGAAGTTTCTTCATCAACGTTCTTCCTCTCCCTCTTCTCTGCAGGACTTCCTCGTCCGTAACCATCTTTGTCCATGATATTTTTAACATTCTTCTAAAAAAACACATTTCCATTGCGGCTGAAATTGTCCAGCATTCACTGCTGTACAATAAGGTTGACAACACGTAGCATTCTAAAATTCGTATCTATGTAGTTATTGACATTCGAGCTTTTAAGATTTTTGAAAGGTTTTCGAACGTAGTTTTAGCAATTCCTATCCTTCTTTTGATCTCTTTGTCGCTTTTGCCATCTGCTGTTAACACGCTTCCCAGGTATTTGAAATTATCAGCTTGTTTGATGGTGCTGTTGCCAACTTTTAGAGAGAATTTCGAAATAATTGCTTCTTTACTAACTACAAGGTACTCTGTTTTCTTAAACAATACAGTACAAAATATATTTGTTATTTTTAATTTGTATCGTTCAAACTTGTTTTTAGACCGAAATGCTAAACGTATTTGAATAAAAGTTGCTTTTTAGTTATTTTAATATTCTATACTACGGGGAAGACATATTACAACAATTTGATTATCATTTCAGCTGCATTAAAAAAAACAAGCAGTGAAGAATAAAAGCTTCTCAGTATCACTTCCTTTTCTATGGAACTATAACTATAACTTTAATAAAAACACGATAGCTTTTAACCTTATCATCATTTACATGTTTCGGTATTCACATACCTTCTTCAGAATGTATATAAAAATGTACAGGAATTATTAATGCTTTATATATCCAGAAAAGTAACGTATGTAATGTATGTATGTAACAATACACAAAAGATAACTTAGAATAAAGACATTAAATAAGTAATTGTTCTATGTAACAATATAATTGTTTCTTTAATGCCCGTTGTTTTATGCAACTTAAGCTAATTTATGCAATACATAAATGCCTCTTTAGACTGTAAAAGAGTGTGTAATAATGGTAGTTGTTTTTCCATTTTAGATTATGCAAGCACTAAGCACCAACTACGCATAAAAGAGGCTTGGCATATTAAATGGAAACAACCAGCATTAAATAAACAATTATATTGTTACATAGGNATGCTTTATATATCCAGAAAAGTAATAAAAACGTCATAATTAAATGTCACAAAATGTATGTAACAATACACAAAAGATAACTTAGAATAAAGACATTAAATAAGTAATTGTTCTATGTAACAATATAATTGTTTCTTTAATGCCCGTTGTTTTATGCAACTTAAGCTAATTTATGCAATACATAAATGCCTCTTTAGACTGTAAAAGAGTGTGTAATAATGGTAGTTGTTTTTCCATTTTAGATTATGCAAGCACTAAGCACCAACTACGCATAAAAGAGGCTTGGCATATTAAATGGAAACAACCAGCATTAAATAAACAATTATATTGTTACATAGGACAACTACTCATTCAATGCCTTTATCTATGTTATCTTTTGGCGCTTCTTTGGGTCCATCAGCTGTGTAGAGAGAGGTTAACTGCTGCATGGGCAACAGTCTGTCGCCCATATAATTTTATCGAACGTCAAAACAACATAGGATGCAGCAGTCTACAGGTTATAGGCTACAGCTCTCGATTGGCGTAGTGCCAGGGGTTGCCTTCAGCTGTGGAAGAGATTTACGGATCTCACTGTACACCTACTACTTGCCAAAGCTGTGCAGTCTCCAGTTAATTTGATTTGTCCCGCCGCAGTCTGCCTTTTAAATTTGGTGGCTGAGGACCAGTTAAACACTGACAAGCAGACTACAAGACCTGCTTCAGGCAAAACACCCTAACAAAATCATGTTTCAAACACAGGAAACTAGCTCTTGAACTACGATGGCATATTCTAACAATGACAACTGGACTGTCTTAAGATCTATAAGACATCAGTGATGCAAGAAAGACAGCAGTCATAAACGATAAGCTGCTGAGACTTCCAATGGTCATAGCCGCCCTGCAACGCATCTAGCTGATTCAGGCATACTCAAGGACAAGACAATAACGTTCGTCTGGCACGGGAAGAGTGCTGAGGAGCACAAAGAGCATGGACTCGGATTTGCAGTCTGGAACTTCTTGCTGAAATTGGTTGAACCTTAAGACAATGGGCCTAAACTCCTGCTAACTCTCCGTCTCCAGACATAAGATGGCCCAGGAACTCTAATCAGTGCTTATGCTTCTACTCTGACCTCCACAAGAATGAAACGAAGAATGAGTTTTATGTCAGCCTAAGCGATGTCATCAAAAACATCTGCTGCAAAGAACACATCCTTCTCCTTTGTGACTTCAACGACGGATGAGTGAAGCACTACTCAGAACTCTACTCCAGAGAGAACGTTGTTGTCACCTCATCCCTTGAAGTACTTCGCAAGGCAGTCAACAGCTTAGTCTGGGACAAAACACAAGACAACGACAACACCCCTCCAAACCTCATCAAGCACAGTAAAAACACACTCCTGCTGATCTTGCAACCACTTCTCTCCAATCTTCTCTTTCTCTCCGCTTTTCTCGTGGGCTTAGCCAATGTGAAGTGTGTCCTCTTTGCGATGTTGTCCTTCTATCTCTTCCTCTATCGTCCTATCATTCTGCCTCCCTGAACCGCTCCTTGCAGGAATGTCTTTGCAAGTCTATGTAATCTAGTTACCTGGCCATGTCACTTGAGTTTGCGTTTCCTAACTGATGGCATGCCTTATCCTCCTTTTCACTTCCTCGTTGGTGACATGGTATTTGTAGGAGATGCTAAGTCCATCTTCTGGATGTTTTTTGATAGCTAAAGGTTTTCAACAGTTTCAGGTTGTTGTAAATGGCAAATCTTAGGAATCTCAAGCCTCTTTCGTTTGTTTCGGTGTTGCAGTATGGTCCACATGTGCCTCTCCAGTTTTCCCAGGGCGTCTTCTCCAATCTTGGCATTCCATTCGCCTTGTACAGCAATAACGTCTTTCTTTGGTGACTGGTCCAGGATTTCTTGCAGTTGGTCATAGAAGTCTTCGACCTCGTCGTCATCATGTTCTGATGTTGTGGCATACGCTTGTATGATGGGGTGCGTTGAATGGTGTAGCCCCTTGCCGTAGGGTCATAGGCCGGCTGGAAATTGGCTGAGAGCCTATTATACTGTTTACGTTGTCCTTGTTCACAAGGATACCAACACCATGCTCATGCTCCTGCTCTCTTTAACTGAAGTAAAATTTATGGCCGTCATGGGTAGATTTTTCACCAAATTTCGTCCACCGTACTTCACAGAGTGACATTTCATTGGTAGGTTATTCCATTTTACCTGCTTCTCTCAATGATCTCACGTTCCATGTACCAATAGTGATGTTGATCCTGGCACTGACCTTATCACGATTTCCATCTCAGCCCTGGTGTTCAGCAGAAGGCGCTGCCCTTGCTGACCTCGGCGACGGCCGATCCGGTATGGGTTAAGTTGTGGTTGACATCGTCATGTTGGGTGTCTGGGAGGAATGTTGCATGGCAGAGCCCATCTCTCTCCATGCTTGACCACAGCCTATATCCTTCATTGGGTGGCTCGACTTATGTCTAGTCAGAAGCTAATAAAAAATGATCGATTTAAAAATGTAAGATAATTTTCCATTAAGAAGACATTTATAGAGGTAGCTTTATGAGAAAGTACTTAATTCGCCAGCATCGATTTTTGTGGTTTGAGTTCAACTTACAGCAACCCTTTTGGGATTAGATATTCTTAACCACTTAAAAAAAAGGAATTCTACCTACTGGATAAAGGGATGAATGAATAAATGGACAAATGGACAAATGGACAAATGGACAAATGGACAAATGGACAAATGGACAAATGGACAAATGGACAAATGGACAGATGGATAGATACAGGGATACAGGGATACAGAGATACAGATATACATAGATACATAGATACATAGATACATGGATACATGGATACATGGATACATGGATACATGGATACATGGATACATGGATACATGGATACATGGATACATGGATACATAGATACATAGATACATGGATACATGGATACATGGATACATGGATACATGGATACATGGATACATG
>RDPX01000383.1:240652-278038 GCA_003991215.1 Morbakka virulenta | reverse complement strand
AAATGTACAAAGGGACAAATGGACAAATGGACAAATGGACAAATGGACAAATGGACAGATGGATAGATACAGGGATACAGGGATACAGAGATACAGATATACATAGATACATAGATACATAGATACATGGATACATGGATACATGGATACATGGATACATGGATACATGGATACATGGATACATAGATTAATAGATAAATAAATAAATAGATAAGTGGCAATGAACCATGGAAGCCAAAACGTCACGGATTGTTTTGAATTTAAAAGGAAAGACAGGAATAAAGATGTTCGAGAAAAGGTTTAAAATTGACCTTGGACTTGAAGTTTTTCAGGTCATATAATGGAGACAAACCCCAAAAAGCGAATAGTTCTTATATCTAATTTTAATTAAAAAAATGACTTATGCAACGGAAAGTGAAATCTCTTTCATTACTTTCATAGACTTACCATTATCAAATACCATCCAAAGTCCTCTTTTATTTAATATTATGAGCAAAACTAAATTAAGCAAAGAAGTGCGACAAGGGGAAAATCGTTCATATACAACAATTATAGAAATAAATTGATTTAAAGAGAGAAAAATATTCTGAAAGAATTTTATTATGGCTTAGTATGGAACGTAAATCGATTAAATTAAGTACAATTATGAAAGAAAATAAAGTTAAGTTTATCACAAAATAATTCATTGTCTCAAATGTCAATTCTAGTCCGTAAAATGTAGTTTTCCTCGCAAGCTAACCTGAAGTTTGTTTGTTAGCAATAATTGATATTGTATATATCAATAAAAGTGAAAGCTTCAATACGAGTATTTTGGTGTAACATAAAAATTAATTACCTAAAAGTTTTGAATTTGCTTAAAACAGGATTTAGAATTTAACTGTAACACTTGAGTAGAACAATCATGCAGTGTTTCTTATGGAAAAAAAGCTAAAGAATCAATTTGTTAATTGTTACAAAAACTAAAATGAACAAATACTAAAATGAATTTTCAACAGGGTGTATTTATTATTTTTTTTATGACTAAGCACCTTATATACAGTAAAGTCATTATTTAAACCGAAGAGTAAAGCAATGACAGGAAAATATAGTTAACCCTAAAATGACTTCATATCCCATAATGTACATTGGAAATTTGATATTAGTTGCTCTAGATAGACTCCTGATATATTGTCATCTTTACAAAGTGCTATTATTTTTAGCCACGAATAATATCAGATCATTTTTTTCCAATTATGATTGTGATATATTTTCTTTATGCTCATTCTCCCTGTATTCTCTGGCTTTGTGCTGCAAGACAAAATGACAATGTTGAGAATAAGTATTNTTAATAGATAAATAAATAAATAGATAAGTGGCAATGAACCATGGAAGCCAAACGGTTACGGATTGTTTTGAATTTAAAGGAAAGACAGGAATAAAGATGTTCGAGAAAAGGTTTAAAATTGACCTTGGACTTGAAGTTTTTCAGGTCATATAATGGAGACAAACCCCAAAAAGCGAATAGTTCTTATATCTAATTTTAATTAAAAAATTGACTTATGCAACGGAAAGTGAAATCTCTTTCATTACTTTCATAGACTTACCATTATCAAATACCATCCAAAGTCTGGCTTTGTGCTGCAAGACAAAATGACAATGTTGAGAATAAGTATCTTCATGTTGAAGGTTTTTTATCTTTGTTTCGACTAGACTCTACACCTCACATTAATGGTTTTGCTATCTTTATGAGACAGAATCATTCATCTGTTAGAGTACAAAATCTGGAATCCAAAGATAATCGACTTTTGTGCCTTAGATTGTATGGTCTTCAAGTCACTTTTCAAATATATCAATCTCCCTTTTCTAGTTCCTGCTCAGCTACTGGGACAATAATATGTTACCGTAGATTGATTCATTCTAATACGAGTGACAAATATGGAGGAGTGAATTACATCTTAGCTGTGACTCATCCTGCTGTAGATCTTATTGATTTTCACACACGATTTTCTAATTCAGTATCAGACAAAAACAACTCTCAAAAAACAATAATCAAGGCCCCATGAATAAAAAATAAAGGAATTTACAAAAAAAACACAGCAGTTGAAGGCAATTGGATAAAAAAGAGGAAAGGTAAAATGTTGTTTAAAGATAATGAAGAGATGGGTTGAATATGTAGAAGAACTTTTTCATAAACAGAGAAACGATGACCCCATTACATCATTTCTTCGCGGACCTGAGATTATGGAAGAGGAGGTGGGAAAAGTTTTAGAATGTATGAAATCTGGAAAAATACCAGAAATTGATGGCGTGACATCAGATACGTTAAAAACATTAGGTGACTTTGGGATTACAACTCTCACTGATATATGTAACAAAATGTACAAAACAGCTTACAAATCTGCAGACTTCAGAACGTCAATTTTCGTATTGCTATCCAAGAAATCAAAGGCAACAGATTGTACAGATTTCAGAACGATAAGTTTAATGTCCCATGTGTTAAAGCTGCTATTATCTATAATCTCAAAACACATGACGAATTCAATAAACTATGAAATAATTGAGGAAGAAGCTGGTTTTAAGAAGAATTCAGGCACAAGAGAAACCATCTTTAACCTTAAAATGATCACAGAGAAATATCTGGAAAAACAAAAAGATCTTTATATTTGTTTCATAGATTAGGCAAACGCTTTTTATTCTGTAAAACAAGAGTAATTAATCAAAGCCCTTAATAATTTAGATATTGACGAAAATAACCTCGCAAAAATATCTAGGTTGTACTGGAATCAACAAACAAAAATCAGAACGTCTATAGGGATTTCAGAGCCAGTAAAAATAGGGAAAGGTGTCAGGCAAGGGCGTGTGTTCCCCATCACTATTCAACATGTATACAGAAGGTTTATTTAGGGGACTAGAATCACTTCCATGTGTTAAAGTGGGACGTAGGAAAATAAATAGTATTCGATATGCTGACGACACTGCTCTCCTGGCTGATAACAAAGAAGATCTCAAAACTCTGGTAAGCACTGTAAAAATTGCAAGTGAAACTCTTAGTTTGAAAATGAATATTAACAAACGAAAACAATGGTTGTTACTCGGAATAAAACAACACCCCCCCAAAATTAATTATTAATGGTTGTGAGGCGGAGCAGGTAGAAACGTTTGCATACCTGGGACATCTGATAACATCAGATGGAAGGTCAGACTTAGAGACAAAAGAAGAATTGGTATGGATAAAAATACCATTTTAAACCTGGAGCATCTTCTCACCAGGCAAGACATTTAATGGAAGACCAGAGTCCGTCTGTTAAAATGCTATGTATGGGCAATCCTCACCTATAGCTGTGAAACTTGGCCGACAAAGAATAGTACTGAAACAAGAAAAGAAGCCTTTGAAATGTAGTGTTACCGTAAGATGGATAAAGTGTCTTGGAAAGAAAAAACACAAACGAAAGGGTCCTGAATGATATAGGAATAAGCAAAATAACTCCACTAGACACAATAAAAATACGAAAAATTACATTTCATAGGCACATAAGACAGCAGAATTCCCTTTAAAAAATGATAATGGAAGGCACTGTTGAGGGCAAGTAAGGAAGAGAAAGAAAAAGGACCACATGGACAAGCAACACTGCTGATTTGCTGAAAAAAGATATCAACAAGTGTGCTAAACTAACATTGAATAGACAAGTGTACAGGACTATCACAGCCAACTTCTTTTAGATGCCCCCCTTCCAATGATGTTGATAATCAGACAAACCTTTAGATCTCTTTCTAACTTTTGCGTCCGATCATTTTACAGTTTCGTGTTACTCTTTTTTGTACCTTCTCATCATGTTGTGTGAAAATGACAAACTAGCAGCCTACTTGATGGGCATAGGCAAGCAATTTTATCAAGGTTAACAGTATAATAATGATACATAAATATTGGAGGGACGGAAAGCTCAGCTTCCTATTAAACGGCCTCAGCTGTATTTTTAAGCTATTGGGCGAAAGCAACCACCTCGAAACCCACTCCCTGGAAGCCCGAAAATCAGAATCTAAACCTTTCTCACGTTGACTAATTCCTGCTGAGTTGTGACCTTTTCCAAAGTACAAAGAAGTGTTACCAACATAGATATCTAGAAATTAAATCATTGATGCTAAAAAAGAAGTCAAATAAAGCGAGATAAAACCCCAAGAAGAACTCAAGTATTAAGAAAATCTCATCAGACGTAATTACATTCTGCGTGACACAAATTTTATGATCTGAAGAAATAAACTAAATTATACTAAAACCCGTATTTTTTTCGTAACAATAACTAAAGTTGTAGCACGTATTTTACTAGGCTTATCCATTTAGATAAAGGTCTTGGTTACTGTCAAAGGACACCAGTAGAGAAATATCTCATCGCATCTTGAACATCACTAAAAAGATCTGGATTGTGCAAGAAATTTGTTATTGCATGGTCCTCCAAAGACTCATGACATAAAGAAGTGTAGATCAATATTTTCTAGTATCAAGAGGATCATTTGCATTCTTAAAGACAGGAAAGATATTAGAAATCTTCAAGTAAGATAAAAAATAAGAGATTTATATTTATTAATAACTAAAACGTTTGGGCACCAAAGAAAATAGCTCAGACGTTCATTTTTTTTGCATCATCACTTGATTCGCAACTAGATCAGGAGCTCTTAATTGATCAAGCCCATGAAAAATATTTGCAGCCGATTTTAGATTAATGATGACAGGAATTCAAGTCTGAGCAGTTTGCAAAGAAAACGTCGGTGATAAAACACCAGTGTCATAAAAGTATTAGTAGAAATTAATGTAGCAATGAGATGAGCCTTGTCGCCAATGTCACAAAAACGAAACACCATAAAAATGTGAAGAAATATTCAACTTGCCAGAGTGCACAACCCTATTCCACATTTTACCATGCTACTGCATGGCAGTTTATCACTTAGCCTAGATCAGTAGGTTTATTGTACCAAGACGAAGATAGTTACTTTCCCTCTCTCGTCACAAGCATATCTAGAAAGAAATGGGACAGTCTTTTTCTTGTTGGATGGTGAAATTCAGATTAAAATGCATAGAGTTGATTTTATCAAGTTAGCGATCGATATGTGACTTGTTTATATTACGAATAAATATCATCCATGTATCTGAAGTACAATACTGCATCACCTTTTAAATGCTGGTGGTATTAAACTTAGTCATCCATTTGCTATTAAAGACTGCCCATGGCCAGGCTATCTACCTGACGGTAGAAACCATCATGGGTCTGCATCAAAACATTACAAGTAGGCAGTTTTAACAAATCAACGAATGTTTCTTTCTCTACATGTGGAATTGTACAGCTACTTTCATTTAACGATATAAATCAGCAAGTATCATTAACCTGTCTAACAACCCAAGATTCATCAGTTCCTTGACGCTGAAACTCAACTGAGAAATAACTGCAATTAGTGACGGCAGAAGAACAGTAAGCATTGAATCACGATAGAGAAAGAAGTTTGACTTTGTAACTACATCCAGATACAAATGTTTAAAAACCAATCTAAAATAATTCTGTGTATTCAATAACAGCTTAAAAACTCGGTGTATTTATTTAGCACTAAAGTAAGAATGACTAAATTAATCCTATTTAGCCTTTTTTTTTGGTTTTAATGTCGTTTTTTCCACAGTAACTGGGGTTCAGACGGTGCCCTTCACAGGAACTTGTATTTGGCAATGAGGAATTTCTTGGCCGGATAACCTTCCTGACGCCAACCAATGGCTTTTTCTTTTGTGAACTTCCAAAATTCGCCCTCTCGGGAAATTGAACCTGGAATTTTGGTTACAGTGCAATTGCACTAACTATTAAGCCACGGTTCCTCTAGTGTTAAAAGTTTAAATATCTTAAAACAATGTGACTTGTCAACAAGAGTTGAAACGGTCGCTTAAGCTAAACGTAAAACCGTACAAAGGTAAAAGAAAGAATTTATAGAGAGATCTTAAAAAGAAAGTTTTTTCAAAGCTGAATCGAAAAATTTTGTAAGAAATTTAGCAAGAGCTGAAGGATCATGGTCATAAGGAAATTATTTTTATTTTTTTAAAACTTGTAATCCAACAGACGGAGGGTTCTGTCAAGTATAAATAGCTAGACTATGAAGATGAGATGTAAAGTCTAGTCAAAACAAAGAAAAATAGCCTTTAATATAATAGTAAATATATGGGTCACTATTGTATTTGAATCAAGTTACTGTACTGTGGTCTTTGTCCTTTTACTGGTTTCAAAATTTATAGGAAAAGCTCCTTAAAAGTCCAAGTATCGTTACTGCTGTATTCAATAATGTTGAAAGGAATAAAAGAGTATTATTAACACATAAGGAGATGTAATACTTAGCAAAAACCAATACTTCAGTGTATGGCAGAAGAAGAAAGAGGACGTGAAATGGATTGAGAATAATAAAGGAAATGTGGAATTTATGGCAATCAGTCATATGAATTAACTCTTTGTAAGGACGTTTTGGAACCTATGACATTCAACATCTGCAAGGAAATGCTGAATGCGTTGTTGTTAGTCTTCTTGTTGTTGAGCTAACGTCTCCGTGCTCAGTCCACTTTGCAATGTTGTTAGGAGTTCTTTGAAGTCATAGCTGAGCTGTACTAGTCCTTTCTTCTAAGCAAATACGTGTCATGTCAATAAAATATGCCCGCAGAGTCAAACAGGAAGCAAAACACCACGGTCATCTGCAAATGCAGAATTCTTGGGAAGAAAAGGCAATGCATGGAAAGTATCCTAAGAGAATCAAAGAGGCAGATGCAGACCACGTAAAGACTAACAAGTGGCTTAAACCCATCGGACTAAAGGCGAGTCTGAAGGCCTTATCATCGCTGCACAAGACCAGAGTTAGGCCACAAGATCCTACCACCACCGAATCATCAAGGATAGTAAAGACCCACATTTTAGGGTCTGTGGGAAATATGAGGTAACCATTGACCATATCATTTAGGGCTGCCAAGAGCTAGAAAAGATAAAATACATCAAAAAAACAAATAAGGCCGTTGCTTTTTTACATTGGAAGATCTGCAGGGAATACAGAAGTCAAGACAGCTGACAAATGGTACGAACATCACCTAACGCAGTCACAGAGAACGACGAGATCACAATCCTATTAGACATGCCTATACAGACCGACAAAGAGATCAAAGCGAATAGACCAGATATCATCATCAAGAACAAGACAAACAAAGAATGCATTCTTATCGACATGGCCATACCATCTGAACGCAATACCTCTCTCGAAGTAACAGGAAAGCTGTCAAAGTACAAAGACCTAGAAATTGAAGTCAATAAGATGTGGGTACAAAGACCACAACATTACCAGCGGTCATTGGAGACTTAAGACTTGTGAAGAAGGGATTAGAAAAATACACCGGCAAAATCCCTGGTTAGATCAAGATCCAAGAAATCCAGAAGATCGCCCTCCTTGGAACAGCACACATACTACGGAGAGTACTATCAATAAAGTAGAAAGAAACAGCTTATTTCTTGCGCCTAACAACCATTGTTGGGACCCGGCTCTTAAGGACGTAATAAAGTAATAAACTACGCAGAAAGTAAAATACATAATAATAATAATAATAATAATAATATTGACATTATTTTTAATAATTATTACTGATAATAATAATATTGACATTAAACTGCATCTGGTTGTGGAGTTTCGACTAGGTCACCCTTGGGCAAAGTATAGTACCTGTCAACTCTCCCGGAGACCATGAAGTACCTGGTTGACGTTCGACGAGGGTAAGTCTGTCGATCCGCGTGAACTAGAAATACCAGGTTGCGACTGGCGCGGTAAATCCAGCTCCTTGGCAATTAGCTTAAAATTCACTCCTTGTAATGATGAGAACTAGAAGTCAAAAAATATACCACATCGTCCGTCGCGTGGGTAAACAAAGGACTCGTCCCTAAAGGGAGCTGAACCAACTTGGGATCGAAAAAATGTGCTACTGACTCAGCAACCTCTCAAAGTATGAAACCAATAACTCTGATGGCAACCAAGCACAGGGAAATCTACCAGCTGGCCCATCTAGAAGAACATCAAACAACAGAACTAAAGAAAAGTGACAAAGATGGAACCAGGAGGACTGTATTGAAATTCTGTATGCTTTTCATATGTCTTTAGAAAAACCTGAAGGAAGCCACACTATCAACACTTTTAAAATATGGAAAAATCGCAATCCAAATGTAAAATCATACTTAGATCCAAATAGATTAGCAAATGTAAGGCTGGATATATTGAAGAATAATAGGCTAACTGGGTTCGAGCAAAGATAAATCAAAGAAAAGGTTAAAGCCGATATTAAGGGCAATTATGCTGTTCGTTCTGGGGTGTCTGTCAATGTGGATGTATTGTTTGGGAATATTCCGGTTGATGAAGGATCAGGTGATGAGTTGAACCAAGAAAATATTACGAGACACAATGTTAGGTATGACACGGTTGATACTAACCATGACCTTGAATTTGACCGGTTCAAAGATGGTTTGATAGCTAAAATTGAAAAATAGGACTCACTCGATATGAAAGAGCGTGAAGGTTTAGTAAAATTAAAGCTGAAAAAAGCTCAGGAGAAATACTTAGACATGGCAAATTCTGCCTTAGCCGACCTTTGTGAAGAAACTGAAGTAGACATCACTGAACTAAATACAATCATACTTGTGCCAAAACAATCGAATCAAAAGTAGGTGTTAAACTTAAACCACAAAAGAAACGTCTTCAGTATAAAAAGCAAAAATGGAAGAGAGATATTGAGAAAGCAGTTGATGAGATGCGTGGTGAGATCTCTATCCTAGATCTCTATGAAATGAAAAGGGGGAAAGGATCCTGAAACTAGAAAGTCGCGGAAGCTTAAACAAAAGTTCAAAATCGGAATTTTACTAGAAATCCCCCCCCCCCGATTAAGGAAGAGTTAAAACAAAAAATACAGGCTAAAGTTCAACGTTCGAGACGCTTTGAAAAACGAAGCAATATCTACAGACAGAATCAAATTTATCAAAGTGAACGCTAAACAATCTTACAGAGAATTAGGGAAAAAACAAGACCTAGTTGTAGAGGTCCCAAGTCAACAAGCTTTTGAAAATTTTCGAAAAAAAATCTGTGGAGAGGATAAAGGGTTTAACGAGACTGCTGCTTGGATCTCAAATACAGAAGCAAAGAATGCTGATGTCAAGAAGCAAGAGTGGAATGATATAAATATGGTACAACTGAAGTTGGCGGTAGCAAAATCACAGAAGTGGAAATCACCTGGGTTAGACAAGGTACCAAATTCTGGTTAAATGCTTTAATATCAACGCATGTCCTTCTTACTGAACTTTTTGATAAATTACTCCATCATCCAGAAGAAAGTCCCAGTTGGTTATGCGAGGGCACAACTTACTTTCTAAATGCAGTGAAACAGGAGATCCCAAGAAGTACAGGCCTATAACATGTCTTTTAACAAAATACAAAATACTGATCTCGATTCTCACCGACAGAACTTATAAACATCTCGAGGAAAATAATTTGTTGTCATTAGAGCAGAAAGGTTGTAGAAGAGGCTTTTATGGATATAAGGACCAGTTATTAATTAACAAAATGGTTTTGGAGAATTGTATTGGTAGGGAAAAAAATATGAGCTGTGCGTTGATAGATTGTAAGAAGGCCTTCGATAGTGTCCCGCCTAACTGGATTTTAGGATCGCTTGACCTTTTTCAAGTCTCTCCTATTCTTGTTCAGTTCTTAAAATTTAATATGTCTCAGTGGAAAACAAACCTTTATCTTTCCCATGAAAATTAGTACCATTATTTCTAACAACCTGAAATATTGAAATATTTCAGGGTGATGCGTTATCTCCCCTTCTTTTTTGAATTTATCTTATCCCACTTTCTTTAGAATTAAATTCCTCCTAATATGGGTATAAAATAAGCAACGAGAAGATCTCTCCTTTGTTTTACATGGACGATTTTAAGGTGTATGGAAAAACGACAGTGAACTGGAAGCGCTATTAAAAATTGTGTAGGGTTTTAGTGACGACATTGGCATGGAATTTGGTCTCAGTAAATGTGCAAAGGCTACTTTCAAAAAAGGCAGACTTGCTAGTTCTGCAAGTGTTCAGCTTGATAATGATACTGAAATTAAGAATCTGGAGCAAGAAAAAGTATATGAATAACAAGGTATTAACGAATACAGTGGAATTCAAATGGGAAAGAGAAACTATGAAAAGAGCTTGTCAGAAGGACTAGATGCATTTTGAAAAGCGAATTGAACTCTAATTCATTGCAATCAAAAACTGCAGTAAATCCTTTAGATATTCCGACTCTACTATCTGCACCCCTCATCAACACATGTTTCCTCTTTAATAATGATATCTACACTCAAAACAACGGTGTATCTAATTGAAATCCTACAACCTCTGTTTATGATGAAATATTCATGCACGCATTTGAAGCCACAACATTACCAACAACGGACAATGGACTAACTGGTTGGGAAAAATAGGTCAACATTGTATTTACAGTCATCGAAGAAGATCACCTACAAACTTTCTTTAAGAACATTATCAGTACTCAATCAAAGATCACATTCACCATGGAGAAAGAAGAAGATAGAGAGATACCCTGCCTTGATGTCCTAGTAAAAGACAAGCGGATTCAAGCATTTCTGTTATCATTTACAAAAAGTCAAATCAGACTGACCAGTAACTCGATATCGATCACACCATCCAGTCTCATGTTGTAATAGTATTATAAGCACTCTGTTTGGAAAAGCAAGAAAGACCAAAAAGTCTTAGAAAGAAAAAGGGTATTTTCAGAAAGGTTCTATTATCAAATGAAAACCACCCTAGGGAACCTTACACAGAAACACTGAAATAAACCATGACGACGTCAAGGAGCGCTTTGTTAAGAAGTACTTAAGACGAACTCTCAACCAACACAATATCCAGGGCTCTTCCTTAATAACATTTCCCTTAAGGAAAATCCTGTCAAAACCAAAGATGAGAAAAGTATCTTAAACAACGTAACTCAGAAAAACCTAACTACTCATGACATGATAAAGGGCCAGTATTTATAGCTTTGTCCATTCTGTTAAATGAGATGAAGTTTGAATATTCGCTTGTGTAGAGAATAAGCAATACTACTACTACTACTACTACTACTACTACTACTACTACTACTACTACTAATAATAATAATAATAATAATAATCTAGTGGTTACACACTATCTGGAGATGGATGGGTGAAAAACTCATATTCAGTGCCCAAAAACAAGCCAGGAAAGTTGAATGCAGGCACATGTACTGTAGTCACAAGAGTGAGATAAAATAACCAAATAAAAATGGCAACATCACTTCAACCTTGCAAATGGCGCCTCACAACCAGTGAGGAAAGGCACATTGCTCAAGCGGTTTTTGTTGTATAACAACAACTCATGACTACAGCACTCCCCACTCCTAGCGTAACTCAGGAGAGAAACCTAGCTGTGAATTGGAATATGATAACACATGACTGAGCAGATGGTGAATAATACATGCCAGACGAGAATGACAGGCCACCGCCTCTAACACAAGGAGATCTCATTGACACGAGAGCTAAACCTCCTAAGGGAATCGGCACAGCTTCTGGGTTTTCTTCTTTGTGAGAACAATATGCAGCTGGCATCTGGAACAACATTTTACTGATATCGAGAGTGTGAAAGAGAATTAAGACAATTCTTTACAACCCATAGGGACTCGTCATTGATTGCTGCAAAAGCATTGCTGAATTGATGAAATAAATGAGGAGGTACTATACTATTACGGAATGGAGACTTATTATCGAGAATTCCCAAGGCAGTTCTCCTTTGTAATGGAAACAAATAGTCTTCGATTCCAATTGGTCATTCTGTGTAAATGAAAGAAACCCAAGACAAAATTTGTCAGTTCCTGTCTGAACGTTCTACCATGACCATGGTTAGTTGATCTGTGAAAAGCTTAAGATTGCTGGATTGGTTTCAGGACGGCAGGTTGGGTACACAAAGTACCCATGCTTTCTGAGTTCGTGGGACAGTCGGGGGATGAGCAATACTATATAAGACAAGAATAGCCGCCAGCACAAGGGTTAGAATCTGGTTTGCACAATGTTTAGTGTATCCTTCTTGTCGAACCAAACAAAGTATTACTTCCACGCTTACATATCAAACTGGGACAAATGAAAAACTTTGTTAAGGCAATAACTGGAAGGCAGAGGGTTTACTTTTCTTTAGCAGAGGTTTCCTTGCATAAACTTTGAAAAGCGTAAGGCTGGAATTTTCGGAGGGCCTTAGATACGGAAACTCATGGAGGACTCAATGTTCAATGATGCACTGGGTGCAGTTAAACTTTGTGCTTGGATATCGCATTAGCACACAGTTTAACTGACTACAACCTTTCTGGAAAACAACCGGAGTGCAGAATACAAGAAGAAACTCTGTGAACTCCTGAAGAACTTTCAAAAATTAGGGGCTTGTATGTCAGTCAAATTGCATTTTCCACCCAGACATTCGTGTCATGAGCTATCAAGGCCGGTGGGATGTGAACTTTCTTGCAGACTACCGTTGGTGTTTGAAATGAGACCTGCTGGCTACTCAGCACAGGAGAAAGTCACTAAAAAGGCCTTTAACCCAAGTTCTCAATAATTAGATTTTGTATAACGTATAAGCTTTATTTTCTGAAGTTTGTTATATAAAATGCATACTTTTCATAAAACTCTAAATCGGTAAATAATATAAAATTGGTGGTTAAAGATAATAAATAGCACTCAAGAGCCTTAGTAACAATTCTTTTACAACCTCATAACTCAAAAACCTGACTTGACAGGACAAAATAAGTATGACTTTTTCTTTCATAGCAAACTGGATAGAAGACGATCAAATACTCAAAAGACATTGGTATGAATGGGAAAGATATGAAATTAATTGTGAAACTTTATTGGACTAAAAAAGCATTGATACAAATGGAACAGAGTTTATCAGATGACATTAAGATAAAAAAACTGTACGTCAAGGTTAACCTGTTGTCACAGTGCTTCTTTAATCTGTACACGAAGATGATATTCAGACACACAGAGGATTGCAAAGGAATTGCTATAGGTGGAGTAAATGTTAACAACCTTAAGTATGCTGATGATACAGTGCTACAGGCCAACAGTGAGGAAAATCTACAGGCATTAGTCGATAAAGTCAATGAGGTTAGCAGAAACTTTTACATGAAAATAAATACTAAGAAAAAGATAATGGTGATAAGTAAGAGCTTCACCAGGCCTACTATCAATGACACCACAGATGGCTCAAATATAGAACAACTACAATAATTTATATATCTCAGACAAATGATTACCGAGGATGGCAGATGCGTTTCAGCCAGCCACAACATCGATAAACTATTTTTACTCGTACTTTATATCTTTTTAGATAACTTTTTAAGTATTATACTATCAGTGCATTATGATAATACATTCTTGAAGGACAATGATAAGACCAGCATGATATTATACTTTTTATAGCTAGAAAAATATTATTGCCATTCTTATAGAAATTGTTTAACTTTACAGACTATAATGATGATAACAATAATAATTTCACATTGGTAAACTACAAATGTTTCTACTTGGGTATTCTTCAAACTCCAAGTCAATAGAGTGTAAAGTCAGACGTTTGACCGTGTTGGCCGTGTTCTGTCCTAATGTAATAATCCAAAAACTTTTTCACTTGATCGTTTTCGTCTAAACTTTCAGCATTGTGAGCTTACTATTTCCAAAAACCATTCCTTCCGAATTTTCGACAACATTTCCTCTAAATACCTGAAGATAGGGTACGTGGAGAAGAAGTCCATGCAAATGGAATTATCAGGATGGGGTAGAAACGTGTGGCCCAAAACAAATAAAGCTATAGCATTACAGAATATGTGGGATTGAAAGGGCTTGCGAGAAAGAAAACAGGATCGCTTGTATTAGAGAAGACAACATCTCTACGAGGACCCCTGGAAAAAGAAGAGTTAGAAGAGAAAGAAGAAGAAGATAAAAAGAAAAAGGAGAGAAGCAAGAAGAACTAGGTCCGCTAGCCATGGATCAAATTTTTATATTGTTTTAACCCTAGTGCTGTACATTAAGTCACAATATGAGTAAGCATTTTGTTCCTGAATTCACATATGGGGCATTGGTTACTGATCTCTTTCCTATTCGTAATTTTTTTATGTATCTTTTGCACTAAGGTTGATCATTCACTATTGTAAGGAAGACTTTAGTCTTTTTCTTCAAGTCATTTAAACAATCCAGTCCTAATTTATTTCGTTCTAACCTCTTCAATATTTTAAAACATGTTTTCACGCCAGCCTTGTAGATTTACCTTCTAGCTTTGATAGAGGACTTTTTTCCATTTCCAAATTTTCTTGAATTCATCTTTGCCAACCTCTATCTATTTTGGCAAGCTTGTTAATTCAACATCAACACGATTTTTAACACATATAAGGCCTTTTTTCTAAGATATCCATCTCTTCTAATATATAGATTTTTGGTTTAAAAGCAACAGCAAAGTACAAAATTGAAAATTGGTGCTCAAAACTGATAAAGTGGTTTTATTGCAAAGACCCTAATTTTTGCCTCTAAATGGCCATTAGCACAATTAAATAGATGCTTTACTGCTGGATAATGTCTTCGCCGAAAATGAGTTTCAATCGCCTAATGATCAATTTCTGAAATTTGTCCAATTGCGATTAGACAGAAAGTACTATGACCGGTCACTAAGGTATTGGTTGATGATTTGTCCGGCAAAAGACTTCTGATTTTGATATAAAATATTTTAGTGTCTTTACTTATTGTTGAAAAGTCTGAAGCATTCTTTCCCAAGATTTCCCAAAAAGCATTACAGACTAAAAACAAATAAACAAAAAGCATTACAGACTAAAAACAAATAAACAAAAGCATTGCAGACTAAAAACAAATAAACAAAAAGCATTACAGACTGAAAACAAATAAACAAAAGCATTACACACTAAAAACAAATAAACACAAAGCATTACACACTAAAAACAAATAAACACAAAGCATTACACACTAAAAACAAATAAACAAAAAGCATTACAGACTGAAAACAAATAAGCAAAAGCATTACAAACTAAAAACAAATAAACAAAAAGCATTACAGACGAAAAACAAATAAACACAAAGCATTAGACTAAAAACAAATAAGCAAANAGACTAAAAACAAATAAACAAAAAACATTAAAGACTGAAAACAAATAAACAAAAAGCATTACACACTAAAAACAAATAAACACAAAGCATTACAGACTAAAAACAAATAAACAAAAAGCATTACACACTAAAAACAAATAAACACAAAGCATTACACACTAAAAACAAATAAACACAAAGCATTACACACTAAAAACAAATAAACAAAAAGCATTACAGACTGAAAACAAATAAGCAAAAGCATTACAGACTAAAAACAAATAAACAAAAAGCATTACAGACGAAAAACAAATAAACACAAAGCATTACAGACTAAAAACAAATAAGCACAAAGCATTACAGACTAAAAAGAAATAAACAAAAAGCATCGCAGACTAAAAACAAATAACATATATAGGACCTGTTTCCTGAGCTATCCATCTCTTCTAATTCACATTAATGCAGAGACACCATTCAAGTATCTTACCTCCTAGCAGCTTTTGATCTAAAATGTAATGCCTTTATAATGTTTCCTGCGTTTAATTAAAACTTTTCAAATGAATTTTTTTTTACTATTATCCCTTTCCTGTGCTTCCTTGTATTTTCTTAGGTTTTGATTTCATTTCATTCTAAAGTTTTCAAATACTTGTAGCCTTTTTGCTCTCCATTTTCTTCATTTCTGCGTTGTTTGGCAAAGGTTTATCCCTATCCATCACAAAATTTCATTATAATCAAAATTCAAAACTCTTTTATAACCAATTTCATTTCAATGTCTTCACTATAAGCTTTGCCGTGTTGACTAACATCTCTACTTATTTTTCACTCTTTCCATATAAATTTAGTCACCCAAGGCTCCTACCACATCCAGTGATAGAAGATTACTTGTGAATGGTTTCTCTTTTTCCACATCGTTAAGAGTTTTTGTGTTCAGAGAAGTAAATACCCAAAGGGTAACGTTTAAGCTGATTTCTTGTCTTCATTACTCTTCATTATTGTTCTAATACACCTGGATATAACTCTCAAAGCTATCATCTCTGACTATACAATACCAAAAATTTATCTTAAGAACACCACATTCTCGCTACGGACTTCCTCAATAAGAACGATAACTTCGAGAGAGAATGACAATGACTACACCATAGAGTAAAAATTGACTAAAATGACTGTTGCAATGGAATAGATACGTGTAAAACATTAGATATGAAAAAAAAGATAGTTTTATTAATATTATTAATATTGAGATGCCGGATTATAAGTGACTTAAACAAATTCCAGAACAGAGATACAGAAATATTGGTTTATATCAAAATATTACTATAATAAACAGTAAGGAAGGAATATAGTCAATGCATATATCTAGGTAGAGCATTACTTGAATTTAATAGATAGAAAAACAATGAAACTCTTGACAGGTGATATGCTACTACAGCCCAGAGCAAACGTTATTCAAATGTATTTAAAAGAAAGGGTGATAATAGGGGTTTGGTTTCGGTGGCAGATTATGTTTTGAATGACTGCAACAGTTCGTGGAACTTTGCTGAACAACTTAGAGAAAAGAATCTGTAAGAAGTTAAGAAGAAAGGCTTAATCAACACTTGATATTACGTTGTTCCAGATCCCTGGCGATTATTCATCAATTCTTCGGTCACGAGTTTGAAAGCTGTGCTGCTCCACAACGGGAATGTAAGTCCGAGTATTCCTATCATGCATGCTGTTGGTATGAAGGAAACGTACGACACGATGCAGATTGTCCTTGACCTCATTAAGAACCAGGACCACAAGTGGCCCATATGTGGCAATTTCAAGATAATCGTACTACTGCTGGGCCTTAAGTGTCAATACATGAAGCACAGATTTCTCTGTCTTTCGAATAGTCGAGCTGACGACCAACATTACAAGAAAAAGTACTGGCCTCAGCGAGAATCCTTCGTGCCTGGAAAGCAGAACATCAAAGCCAAGCTGCTCGTGGAACCAGAACGTGTTCTGCTACCTCTATTACATATCAAACTGGGTTTGATGAAACAATTTGTCAAAGCAATAGATAAGGAGAGCAAAGGATTCAAGTACATAGAAGAGAAGTTCCCTAAGGTCAGGGAAGCGAAGTTGAAAGCTGGAATATTTATTGGACCCCAGAGTAGAGACCTGATCGTGGACGAAAAATGGACAAAACTCCTAGCTCCGAAGAAGGTGAGAACCTGGATGTCCTTCAAAGCTGTGATTGCTAACTTCCTCGGCAATACCAAGTTAAAGAACTATGTGCAACTTATCAATAATCTTCTCCGAGGCTACAAGAAAATTTGCTGCCAAATATCGTTGTAACTCCACTTGCACTCTCATCTAGACTTCTTCCCTGACAACCTTGGAGCAGTCAGTGACGAGCATAACTTGCACTTCAACCAAAAAATCTTGACAATCGAGCATCGCTATCAAGGCCGCTGGGATCACGCAAAGATGGGCGATTACTACTGGCTTCTACAACTGGAAACGACTGGCGTCCACAGCCGAAAAGCAAGCTTTTTTTACAAACTTTGACTTTTTGTTGAATTATATTCTTGTACTGTACATGCTGCAACTGGCTATTGATGTATGATTAATGTCTATAATTACTAAAGTAGTTTGTATAATGTTGTACTACTTTGTATCTTGATTTGCATTTACAAATAGTGGGTTGTTAAAGTCAAAGTTTGAATTCAATATATTTATGCATGTATTGTACACGTAAATGTACATGTTTCATCAAAACAGATAAGTTTACACGACGGAGGTATGTCAACGAACATCAAGTTTACGTATCGACCGCTAGATGTCGCTAATGTAAACGACATAAACATTGGATAGGACATCCCTAGACACTTTGAGCATCTCACAACCCCCAAGGCAATATGTCAACATATGTCCAAAATGTGTCATTACGTAATTTCAACATTATTGCAAAACACGAAAACCACACTATAGATATAATTTTTCTTCCAGATTCGGAATCAGCTGCCTCAAATTGCCAAGAAAATCAAGAATATATTAAAATCACAGAAAACGTTTGAAAAAATGTTGTCCAGTGTTACTTACAATTCTGCCAACATAACGGGGTGATATCAAACAAAGTTCTTCCTTATTGCCAATTTGCCATAAAACAGATTAAGGTGTAAACTAGAGCAGACAAATCGCCGGCTACTTAAAATGGCTTTACTTAAATCACAGAAAACGTTTGCAACTTGCTCAAGTCGTTCAGGAAGCTAAATATTTCTTTTTGAGGAGACGAAGCCCTGAACATAAGCAGACGTTATTATTATCTGCTAATGATACTCAGGAAAAATTACTCTTTACAAGGGAAAGACACCAAACGTTTGAGAAGCTGACACGAAAGTCACTCAAGCCATCAAATCACACAGAAAGGCTCACTGGATTATCAATATATCTAGTCGGTCACTATCATCAACGTAACAATCCATTCTAGTGAAAGGGTTGAACTTTACTACAGCTCTCAAGACCACGTTTGCAAAGAAAACCATCTCAGTAGTTGAAGCGGCAGTAAAATATTTTCTCAAAAGCAAAGCTGACACAATCCGAGCAAAAAAAAGTCTTTCTCTCCAATCTTCCAAAGTATCCAGTGAAAAAAGATGTGCCATCAAGAATCTAAAGAAAGACGTTTTATTCTTCCTAGTGACAAAAGGCGTGCATCTGGCAGCTTCAGAAAAACCTACTACATGCAAATGTCCCGTGAACACCCCAACAATGGACCATTTATCATGAGTAAGCAAAATCCAATGACAGCAGTTGCGATCAAAGTGACCAAACCACACAATGCACTATAGAAAAACCATCTTCTGGATAATTGCCTCTATTACAGATTGAAACCCGAAGACTTACTTTTACCAAGGTTTTATGGATTACAAAAGATACACAAGTCAAGTATACCCAATCGTCCAAATCGCAGCCTACGATGGTAGTCCATTTCATTTATTTCCACGTCACATAGGAAACCTCCTATAACCATACACAAAGAAGAAGCCACATCACTTCAAGATCAGTATTGATTTGGCACCCATTGTGACAAAACCAAAAAATCCAGGCTTGTGAAATCATGGTCTCCTTTGATGTAATCTTATTGTACACAAGTATCCCTGTTGATGACACCTTACAAAAATGATCAAGAACCTACTTGAACATGATGATTTACTGCAGTCAAGAGCTGCACTAATGCATCCAGATATCATGAATCTACTAAAAGCACTTTATAGCAACACAGACTTCCTATTCATCAATTACATACACACATAACATTCGTATACCCATGTGAGCTCAAATATCTTCTTTGATTGCTTAAATATTCAAACATTTCAAGCCACAACATTATTAACAGCAGACCAAATTCCAACTGTCTGGGAACGCGTTACTGAAGATTTTTTTATAATTATTAAATAAGATTATCTACAAGATTTCTTCGAGCACATCAACAGTATTTACTCAAATATTGAGCTCATCCTGGAGAAAGAAAAGGAAACAAAATTTACCTTTCTTGATGTCCAATTGCACCATTTTTGTTAAAATCTACAGAACATCAGCTCACACTGACCATTATCTTATTAACGCATTACACCATTCAGATTTATCTCCCACGAGCTAAATCTGAATGCATCTGAATGCATTTCTGTTTAAAAGGGCAAGAAACATCATCCCGAATGCATACGAACATAGAAATGAAGAAAGACACTTTCAAAACGTTTTCTTATCTAATGGATACTATACAAGCGATTCCTAAAGGGCATTTCAAAAATATAGCAGGAATAATCATGAAGACAAAAAAGAACCTGTAAAACAAATATATCTACCCTATGCCAAAGGTATCAGTGAGCAGCTAAGACGAACTCTCCACCAACATAATATCAAGTGTTCATTTTTCATCACAACATTCACGCCTAGGACGATACCCTGAAAGCCAAAGGATCCAGTTCCACTAGAAAAGAAAAACAGTAAAGTTTATAGACTACATTTTAAGGACTGTCCTGCCTTGTACTTTGGACAGTCAACCCGTCCTTACCTTCAAAACCGTAATATTTGCTAATTGTCATTAATGAAATGCAACATTTTTGTAATGGAACTGATTGTAGGTTTAGAAACAAACTTGGAAGCTTATACTTAAGGCAAATAAAATAAATACAATTCACTGATTTAAAGTTAAATCAAGAATATCTTGATTTAACCAGATTTAATCAGATGGCCCAGGCAGACATGATTTTCGAAAACGTATTTTACATCCATGTGGTTACTGCAATTATTTGTCAATATATTGCCCAGGGTAGCAACCATTACTAAAATGGGGTTTATGTTGATCTATTATTAAAGAAATTTTTTGGTTTTAACGCTATTTTCCCCAGTCCCTGGGGCTCAGACGGTGCCCATGTGAGGAATTTATTGGCCGGATGTCCTCGATCTATTTTTAAAGAACAATAGCAAATATTATTAACTATAACCAAAGAATACATTTAGCTCTCAAGTATATCTTATAGATTCTTAATAAGAATTTTCCAGGAAACGTACTGCATAAGAAAGTTCGTGTGTAGTAAGAAAATGGAGGAAAACGTGGAACAGAGAAAAAAGTGTATTAAATATATTAACATATTCATACACTTCACAAGAAATTTTAAAATGTTCCTTTGCTTCAAAAGAAGTAAACAAATCAAAAAATGGTTTGTTTATATATATATTGAAGAAGGAGAGGTGGGAAGAAAAAGTAGTAGCAATAGCAGTAGTAGCAGTGTTGACATAAAAAACAAAATAATTACTATAGTAGCTGAGTGGTAAATTCTTGAGATAATAGACGCTCCTTGTTCAATTACTCCAGTTAATTGTGCTCAGAACTGTATACTCATAAGCTTGAACATATTTTCTGAGTTAAGTTCGAAAAGTAACTGGACCAATAAATACCAATGGTAGATGTATGAAAACTTAAGGAAAGAAAAAATCCCTTTCAACTGACATATTTGAAATATAACTTACAGAACAATTTTCTTCGTCCATTGAAATTTTAACCTAGAGGTTATTAATATTGTAGAATATAGCTGAATTAATGCAGCTTTCTACCATGGTAGGTTGTGAGAAATTTCTAACTTCGCTATTTTGATGACACTTTACGCTCATAAGAATATAATGTCTCTGTACTATAGTTTTCAGAATACTAAAATCTCAGCGATTCCCTTAATATTAAGTACTGTTTAACTGGGGATAAACTGTTCCTTTTCCCGACTGTCATGAATGCCTATAATAGACTTTAATATTAAATAATTGTTTATTATTTTAATTAAGGTTTGATATAGACTCTACTGAAAGTTAGATGGTAAAAAACAAAAATAAAGGTATGTGATTGTAAATTATCACCAGTAGTTTTTACTGCTATGAAGATAAATCAAAGAATACGATAGCGTACACCATATATGTAATACCATCCGGCTCTAAATTGCTATTTACAGTTTTCAACCCATAATTATATTATTACTGTTATTTAAAATTATTCCACGTATAATAATAAACACTATTACATATTAGTTTCTTAGCATTGTAAACAAAACTTTCTAGCTGTCCCTTGATTGCATATCTACATGTGCTGATTCTCGTCTGGCTGGGTAAAGCATTCCTTCGTATCGAATACCATTAAGATCAATGGAAAGTCGTATGCCTTTTTCTGATGAGGAATTAGAGTCTTGTATCTTTATTTGCATAGAGGATGCTGGATAGTGGTCTTGTCTATCGGAATCCTCAGTTATCCTTTTTTTAGGAGGAGAAGGCGTTGAGTTATGTGAACATATAATATCCATTGCAGGTCTTTCCCTATTTAATGCACTAGCCCCTTCCATATGATGACGAGATAAGTGACGATTTGGATCACTACTTTGGTAATGGGAAGTCTGTGGCGAGCGCGTTTCTTTTAAGTATTCTTTGCAATAGGAACAAGCACAAGTCGGTAAGTAAGGACCATGAAGTCTACGCATCTCTTGTTCTTGTCCCTGTCCTTGTCCTTGTCCTCTGCATCCATTCTAAAAGGAAAATATTACATTTGATATTGTATGAAGTTAATGAAGGAGATTGCGTTAAATGAAGATTTATTTTAGAAGCAGATTTGACGACAACTGGAAACACAAAGCATGGATTACCACATTTTGAGTTTAAATAAAGTCAAACTTTAATGACTTGATCTATCAATTCAGCACCTGAGTCACTTGTTTTACATTTAAATACAAATGCTGACAGAGATAAAGGGGGTGTTACAAGCAACTAGGATAAGGTCTTATCCATACACTGTTGTTGTTATAGAAGGCATTAGCTGAATATATTGTATCCAATATTATTAATACCAGTTGCAAGAACGAAACAATAGCGAAATAATAATAGTATTAAAGATAAGGACAGGAAAAAGGCAGTTGATTTTTAAGCAAAAGAGACAGAAAAATCAGATTATATCCCTTGTGGCTACATGATTGCTATAGGATAGTATTTAGTTGCACGTCAGATGTTTCAGTTTTTAATCAGATTATTTAAAAATCCGAAAGGTTGAAAGCCAATCGAAGTGTATATTGTATGTTGAAAAATGATTTAATAATCAAGGCATTATAAGGGACAAAAAAATTTGTCCTCAACCTGCTGAGCTGTCAAATGTAGTTCAGTTTGTTCTTGGTGTGCAATGAGAGCTCTAAATTTATTTTCTTTAAGGATACGTCTTAATATTAATAAGAACCAATTTCTCTATCCTAAGAAGAGAGTTTTAGAAATGGCTTATTGAGAAGTTGGCAAGCAGGTGTCTATGACAAGTAAACAATGTTTAGTGAGACTGTGTTTTGTCGGAGGAATAATTTTAATGTTTAAATTAAAGCGCAACTTGAAATGATGTTAATTTCGACATAAATCATAAATTATATACCTTTTTTGTTACATTTTAATTATCTTTCATTGTACTCAATAATCTATCCCTCCCTCTATCTATCTATCTATCTATCTATCTATCTATCTATTTATCTATCTCTCCCTCTATCTATCTATCTATCTATCTATCTATCTATCTATCTATCTATCTATCCATGTATGTATGTATGTATCCATCCATCCATCCATCTATCTATCTATCTATCTATTTATCTCTCTCTCTCTTTATCTATCTATCTATCTATCTATTTATCTATTTATCTATCGATCAATCAATCTATCTATCTATCTATCTATCTATCTATCTATCTATCTATCTATCTATCTATCTATCTATCTATCTATCTGTCTATCTATCTATCTATCTATCTATCTATCTATCTATTTATCTATCGATCAATCTATCTTTCTATCTATCTATCTATCTATCTATCTATCTATCTATCTATCTATTTATCTATCTATCTATTTATCTGTCTATCCATCCATCTATATATCTATTTATCCAACAATCTGTCTCTTTCTGTCCCTATGTCTGTGTTCACCTAATTATGACTTATTGTTTTTAAAGATTTCTACCCCTTAGGAAAACAAACGTTGTCAAAATTTATTTAACATTTTATCAAATATAGGACAAGTAAAGGAAAGAACTACAAATGTACATATAATGGTTGACCACAGACAAAGAGCTAGTTTACCTCGTTACAGTTTTTGTCCTTGCACACCAAACCCATCTGTGCTTCAGGAAAATGATAACTTCTCCTCGCTTCCTGTAAAACATGTCGGATATCACCATCCCAGTCTTTTCCTGCATAAAGGGAATGATGCCTACTTCTTATAGCTTCTATTTCTGACATCTTTCTACTGTCAATATCTTGTGCTGCAAGTATAGGGGACTTGGGGCGAGGCCGAAGAGAAGTTGCACTTTTTTTTAGATAATCATCCGAACAAGCTGTGGAACCATCCGATAAGATAAGGACTTTGGTACCTTCCTGTTAAAGGGTATGATAATATAATTTTTTTATTAAGATAATAAACTGTTTACAGGAGGAATGGGGACTAGGGTATTGGGTCTTCAAGGGTTATTACAGCCGTATGAAGCTACCAACAATATCCTGTTTTTGTAATCTGTACATTTTATGGGCCACTTCCTTTCTGGTCAGTTTTCCTGATAAAAATTCGGTAAAACCCATATTTATCGAATTTCATTTGAAAAAATACTCACCCACAGTATCTTAACATGAAGTGATGGATACCACAAGAACATTACTCATTTCTGCATATGGATTTTTTAGTTTTGGGGGCCATTTTCCAATAACAATCATATTAGATTTTTTTCTCTCTTTTCATTTTACTTTCTTAATGTTTAACTTTTCATTGTTATATATTGTCACTCGTGAACTTTTTCTTTGGCTCACAAATTGAGACTAAGCTGGATAGACCAATAAAATTGAAATTTCTTACTATTTCTTTCTTTCTATCATGCCTTGATGCTCCCCTAGAACGCCTTTTTTTGTACGTTTTTCTGTCTAAGGATTTATTGTCAAAAACGGCTTTGTGATTCCTTTTTAAGGTCTATACAACTGTACATATGGTTACTTCTGTCTTTTAATAATCATTCCCAAAGGCAGAAGCATCGAGTACTCTTTTTTATGTCCTTGAGTGCTAGAAGCTCAATCTTTCCATTCAGTTTCTTTGATGAGAAATCATAACTTATATAGTAGGTAGTACTTTTACTTAATCGTGTCCCTTGGTTGAATTGTCATTACATTTTTAGATTCTTTTAAACGTTTGTTGAAAAGAATTTATGGAGATCAAAGCAATAAACGGTCCAATCGATAAACCATCAAATATTTGTCGAAGACTGCCCAATTGTACATAAATGCATTAACAACTCCAATTGGTATCTTATGGAAAACTACTTTGAATTTAGCTAGCATAGTCTTTGAACACGAAATCAAAATATTTTGTTGAAACTACCTAAGCTTAGACTCGTGATAGGAAGACATTTTCTTAAGCGAAACTATAGAATGATCTAGTGATTTCTCAAAGAAAATAAAAAGAGCTTTTAGTTTTTCAAAAATATTGTGAGAAATAAAAAGTTGCTGTACCTCTAGTTGCTCCCGTTTTTTTCTTTTTTATAATTATATACTTTTTTATACATGTTGTACACTTTTTCTATATCTTTTATTTTTGGAAGTTTTAGCTCTTTTAGTTATCTACTTTTATCTCTTTGTATACATAACAGGCTCCATATAGATAGTAGTTTTTGTGAACAGTGAAATGATGCACCTGTTTTGAAACATTAGAAATAAATAAAAAATTTGAAGTAAAGCATTGATTGTAAGAAAGGTGGATAAATAGACCATCTTATAAAATGAAAGCACTTCATTTCATAAAAATTTTTTCCCAGTTTCATAAGAACTTAAAGAGCATTTGTATAATCGTGGAAATTCAAAGCAATTTTTATAGGAAATAAAAAATTGGTTCTTAACTTAAAATTTTGGCTTTTAGGAGAGTTCAGTTTACCATACAGCCAAATGGATAACGGGTAATATATCACGATAATAATGTAAGACTTGATTTTAATTTGACCTGTTCAACGTTTTATTTTCCTAAAAGAAAGATAATTTTTGTTGAAAATATAGGTTTTTCACATGTAATAAAGTACCTTTCAAGGAGCATTACAAATAAAAAAATGCTTCTTGAAAGACTTTTACATCTAGAAGTGATGGAACCTGTCAGAAGCCTGATGCATAAAGGTTTACACGAGTAATTCGTTATTGTAATTGTGAATTACAATAACGAATTACAATGTACTAGTTGTGCACCAAACATGAATATTTATAGTAAGCCACCTTAGTTTGTCATAGTAACAGTAATAACAAATAGCAAAGTAATTGAAACAACTTGTAACCGTCATTTATTTGTGTCAACTTCGATATTTTGGGAGCTTTTAAACCAGGTTCCTATAGGAGCACTCATTGTTGGTGATTCACAAGTATCTATATAAGATTATATTTCAAAACAAATACAATTTCACCTATCAGAAATGTAGTTTACCTGCTGAATTCCTTCAAAATGTTTGCTTGGTAGCAAGTCTAAGTGACGTTTGAGGTTATATCTTGATTCAGCTTGGGGCAATGGATGACTCGTCAAAGCAGTATGAGGATGAGGTAGATTTGGATAATCACACCCATTTACCGCAAATGGAGGGTAGCAGTCTTCTCTAGTTGTTGCGAGTGCAGTATCATTGTGGTAAAGGGAAGAAAAACGGTCTCTTCGATTACTGTCTATAGCAACTTGTAGTTCCTTTGGCGTGGAGAAAGCATGCATTGCACATTCATAAGGGTAAAGGTATTTAAGATACCTGAAAAAAATAAAAGAAAAAGGAGACACTACAGATAGAATATCAGGTAAACATAATTTCTTATTGTCATATGCAAAATAATTTCACTGCTAGCATCTTACTATTATCTATTTCTATTAATTCTTAGAGACAATGTTTCTGTGTAAAAACTGGCATGGTAGTCATTTCTTTACTACCTCTACGTTTGAAGGCAATGTGTTAACGAACGTGTCTGCTGTTGCCCTATTTAATACTGTTCTGATCATCATAGAGCTTAGTCGGTCGATATGCTAATGATCGGAGTCTAGATGCTGGTTTAGGGCATCTGGTTCTATTTTTAATTATTTTTAGTATTCTAAAGAAATGACAATCCTGTTTGGGGAACAGTGGCTAAATTGTTGAATGGCTAAATAGTGCAAAAAATCTCTGTACCAAAGCCTGACTTTAAATCAGAGAGTGTACACTCCAGATGTAGTAGTACCGGACCCACAAATATATGAAATACCTGTTACCTTCCCAAGATACTCCCTTCTTGACTTTCAGTAATGTGGAGATCTTTGCTCTATTTCTTCTCTTTCCTTTATTCTGAACTTTCTCAGTTTTTAATTTTTCTCCAGGGAAGTGTAACCAACAGGGAAAAAATAATACTGCTAATGTCTTTGCCTTTGATCTATTTAATGCTTATCACATGTGCTGGTTGACGGATTGTAATAAGATTCACAAACATCAAGAAATTACTCATAACTTTGCTCTTGCCCATTATCATGCAGAGCTTGTTTCCCCAGAAGATGTCCCCGATACAAACTCAAAATAACATTTGCTTTCAGATCTCTTTTTGACACAATTCGGTTTCATAATTACTCCCTGTTGAATTTGGTCATGTTGTTCTTGATTTAGAGGTTAGGGGAAATCTTTTCAATCTCGTTGACAAGCTTTATCACCTTGGAATATTTTCAATTTGGCTGGATGAGAGGGATATAGTAAATGTCTTAGTGGTATTCCTTGTGATTCCATGTTTAGCAAATTGGCTTTTCTACAGTGCAACGTATTTCTCAGAATAGTTTCAGATTGAATTTGAAACATTTGAGCTTGGTAGTAGTTACACAGTCATCACTTACCTTCCTCCGTATCTTTATGATCATTGTTCTTCTACTCATCACAATCGTTTCTATTTTCAGTTGCAACATGATGGAACTGATGTTTCTTTGGTTTATTTTAAGAACGCTAGCAATGTTTAAATAAGATAATTTTCTCTATGCTAAATCTCGCTATGTGAGCTAGAATGTAAATATGTTCCTTCCCCTAAAGCTAGAAAGTCCAGATTTGTGGAAAATAAACAACACTGTTTTGGAATATGATAAATATAACATTCCTCTTTATTTGAAAGTGTTTGGTTTTCTATTTCGTTGGGGAAGTGGCCGATGCCAGCCCAATTCGTCTTTAATTGACACTAGTGTTTCTGTGCAGGAGTGTATTTTGTGAAAGTATCAGATTTTGGATTCTGTTATCATGAATTCAAAGTTGATTGCACAGGTTATTCAAGGGCTTGATAAATAGATATAAATCTTGCTGCTATTCTTTAACCTCTGTCTCGTTGACGAAATGTGGCTTGTCTTAGTCTTTTCTGTAGGTATTATCAGGGGTAGTGCTCTAATGAGAATTCCTCTTTGGTACCACCTCAGTTTGTTGCATCTCGTATTACTTGTAACACCCATTGTCTCAAGTTATTGCTTCTTGTTGCTATACATTCGTATGTAAATGGAGTCTCTTTCCGCAGTCTGTATATTGTGGAACTCTGGCTTTTTTGTGATTTCCTTCAATATAGGATTAAATGTTATTATGTCTAGGATCAATTCATATTTCTTGACCCAATCGATTTGGCTGTCTTTCCCTCAGAATTCCTAAAAATTAGCGACTTGATGTCTTAGATGTTTATTTGTTATAAAAATAAAACCTTTAATATAAAAAGGCAGTGGGGCTGTCAAGAGGGCTTGTTTGCTCTGATTAACCAAAGGGGTCAGAGTAATATTTGAGCATGAAATGTGCTGGAAAAAAAACCCAGTAAAAAGTACACAATTCCCTTGAAAGGTAAAAGTTCTACGCATCGTTAGAAGCCAGCTGTATGTTCAGGTATAAAAGAAATTAAAGCAATGCATATAGAGATGAAGGACCTTATACAAAAAGCAATAATTTATATAACATTTCACTGAGAGATTTTATTACTGGAACAAATAAAATAGATCAGTTATAGTTTAAGTAAGACATAGCAGGCTTCCAAATTTATCTCATCTTAATAAAAAGTCATTACAAAAGTAGTGGTTTCAACTTTGCCAGTGATCCTGAATTAAACGCTGGCATCAATAAAAATATTCTAGGAATTAACTGCCTTTCTAGAAATTTTCTAGCAATCAAAAGAGGTCTTTTAAAATTAAGGTTTATTCACTCAAACATATAAGGTAGAATCACACAATCACAAGAATGCAATAAGAAATCAAGATACTGGATAAATTGAACAAAGAGTTGTACTACTGTAAGAGGTAAACTCAATAAAAGAAACATAAGAGCATACTGGTAAAGCACATGCAGAAAAAGAATATTAAGAAAAGCATGTTCTAAAATGGTAAAATATTTAACTTTCAAGATCAAACGAAAAAAAAAACCCCAACACATTATTTAATAAAGACCCTGACTAATAAGTAGATAAATATTTTTAGTGACAAAGTTAAAGTAGTATGTAGAACTTTACTTGGCACTTTCGCATAGTAATGATAATAGTACAACATCGTTGGACAGAAATATATTTTCTCTTATAAGATGAACAATAAAAGCTCTGCAAAAAGTGGGCTTACTAACAAGCTGCTTTCCAATATTTTAGAATTTTTGTTTTGGTTTTAACGTCATTTCCCCCCACTAATGAGGCGTAGATGGTACCCTTCAGAGGGACTTCATTCTTGCAGTGGGGAATTTCTTGCCTGGATGCCCTTCCTGACGCCAACTAATGGCTTTTTCTTTTGTAAAGTTCCAAATTCTTTTCGCCTACTCAGGGAATCAAACCAGGAACTTCTTGGTTACGGTGCAACTGCACTAACCATTATGCTACGGCTCCTCGTGTAATAATTAAGATTAAGTCATTTCATTTTACATTGGAAAGAGAATTAAAAAACATTACTTTAAGAATTTTAAACGTGTTTTGAAGACATTTTGTAGCTAATACGACAATATTGTAATGAGGCACTTGGAATAAATCTCTTCGGGGTTAATAGGTGCATGCTTTGGAGGCATTTTGTTGTTTCAATACTCCTGAAATCCAAGGAAAACTAATTGAAGGGTACATTAATACTGCCACCATTACTAGTGGATAAAAAATTCGTACAAGCATATCATGCTTAATAAGCAAGCCAATGAATACAATGTCAGAAAAATTAGTACGCTGTTTTATAAGTAAAACTTCAAGGATTCCAGTTTTAGGCTTCAGCTGAAAGAAACATTGAACTGCTCTTCAATATAACCAATTTTTATATTTCATAACATTTTCATAAATGTAAGGTCAATCGTTATTAAGACCATACTGAAATTAATAATCAATATTATCGGCCTGGTTATTATATTCCTTTATCTGTTTTATTTTCATTTTTGCATTATTTATAATCAATATTCAGTATTTTCCAACATGTATACCTTGTAGTAAACATAGTTTTTTAAAGTTTATCATCATCATCATCATCAAGGAACGGGTACGTCATTATTAGACCTGCCGTGGGCCTCCACAAAATTTCGCCATTCTAATCTATCCTGGGTCATCCTATACAATTCAATTATTGATGTACCATCACTAAATGTAATCATGTTGTCACTATAGCGTGTTTTAGGCCGAGTTCTTCCAAGGTTACCAAACACAGACCCTAACAGGAGATCTCTATCAATACTATCATGTCTGCATATATGACCGAAAATGGTCAGTTTTCTTTCATTAATTATCGTTAAAAGGCGAGTTTTAAGTTTTATTTTGTCGAGAATCCATGCATTTATTTTTCGCCCTGTCCAATATATTCTCAACAATCTACGGAAACACCATCGTTCAAAAGCTTCAATACTCTTTTTCGCTCTTTTTAATTACCTAGCTCTCGATTCCATACATAGCAAAGGAAAACATTAGAGAGGATAACAACCTCTTTTTAGTATTTAAAGATATATGACTGTCTTTCCATATGTTTGTTAAAGAGATGAATGCGGTTTTGGCAATTCTGATTCGTCTTCGAGTTTGTTATCTTGGCACCAAGATATAGGAATTCGTCAACGTTTTCAATATTTTCTCCGTTGACTTTTATGTGTGTAATCGGTTCTGGTACATTATTTTTCTTTTGTTTTACTTGCATTTAGAAATAAATCAGCGGCTTCGCTTGCAGCCTTTACTCTACTCTTACTTTACTCTCCTGCAGCTCCAGCATACTTCCGGCCAAAAGCAGTATCATGTGCATACCTTAATTTTTTTTTCTTTACCTACTGTTACTACTGCTAGTATTTTCTAGGGCTGCTCTCATGACCATTTCAGAATATATATAGAATAGATGTAGTGACAGAATCCATCCTTGCCTCACTCCTTGTTCGATTTCGAACCAGTCAGTTAGACCATGGAATGTTCAAACAGTTGCCTTTTGGTCACTATAGGTTTCACTATGGTTTTCCTATTAATTCGACAATATGTGGACGGAAACTCATGTCGTGCATATATTTCCAGAGAGTGTTATGATCTATTGTATCGAAGGCTTTTTTATAGTCTATGAAACGCAGAAAAATGTCAATCTTAGTCCTCTGTTTTTCTCAGTCACCATTTCAAGATTTAATATTTGATTCCTAGTACTTCTCCCTGGGTGAAAGCCGCATTGAACTTCATCAATTTCCTGATGTAAACGATTTTTAATTCTCTTGGCAATAATATTTAGCAGAAATTTACTTGAGTGGCTTATTAAAGAAATGGTTCTGTTATTGAGGCATTGTTGCACATCGCCTTTTTTAAGAATTGGTACAAAGACCGAGGATACCCAGTCTTTAGACCATGTTTTATTGTGCCATATATTTAAATACAGCTTATGAAAAAAGCAAACAACAGCATCACCACCGTGCTTCAAAAACTCAAATGGGCTATTGTCCAGACCAGGACTTTTGTTGCATTTTAGGTCTGAAATAACTTGTTTTCCTCCGGAGAGGAGTAAGAGAAGGTTCTTCGTGAGAGAAATTATTTCTTGGAACCGTATGATTAACTATGTTTGGATTTTTCTGATACAAAACACTGGAGACAAAAAACGTTTTTTACATCAACCGCTTCAAACAGAATATGACTATCATCTGATTTTATTGTGTCAATGCTTGGACTGAATTTATTTATAAGTCTTTTGACACCTTGGTAAATATCTTTTGAGGAGTTTTTAATCGATTTTTCTTCGATTGCCTTACACACATCATTTATTTGAATACTTTTGTCACGCTTCATCAACCTTTGAATTAAGCGGCTGTGAGCACGGTATAAGTGACTATCAAAAGCACTATCATTTCGAAAGGACTTCAACTTTCTGCGGTGTTCAATTGCCTCGAGTGTCTCTCTGGAGATCCAGGGTAACTGCCTGTTTATTTTCTTGGGCAAGTATTTTTTAGCAGTGGTACAGAGTACATCTTTTTCCTGTTCCCAGAGTTCATTGGGTGTAATTTCATTTTCTAGTTCAAATAAGGTCTAAAACCTGTTTGCAAGCTCTAGCATGTAATAACCGTTAGGTTCAGAGCAGCCTAGGCATATTGAAACGTTAGGCTTATTTCTAATGCACTTGAATCTTAACTTAAAGTCCACAGTTAATAGCTGATGGTCCCTAGTACAGTCAGCGACGGGTTTTGTTCTACAGTTTTTAATGGAACTTTTCCATCTCTGTGAGATCAAAGTCAATCTGGTTTCTTGTGCTGTGGTCTGGAGAAGTCCAAATATATAAGTACCTCGGATGATGCATAAATAGTGTATCAACAATAGAAAAGTTGTTGGATATACAGAAACTCACAAGATCTTCTCCTCTGCTATTTCGTCGCCTAGTCCGAACAAACTATGTGTGGAGCATTTTATCGCAGACTTACCCACTTTTGCATTGGAATCTCCCATCTCCAAAGTAATGTCTCTATTTGAGATTGCATCAATAGCTTCTTGCAATTGGTTGTAAAACTGCACAGTTACGTCATCACTAGCTGCAATGGTTGGTGCGTAACACTGCACTATGGACAAGTTTTGTAGTTTTGACTGGATTCTAAGTTTGATTATTCTGCCGAAAATTGGTTTGTATCCTAGCAGTGACTGTGGTGCCGCCTTGGACATAATCACTGCCACACCATGGCTATATTCCCCTTCGTCGTTCCCATAGAATATGGTTGTCATACTATTGTCATTTGATCGAAAGCTACTTTTTAAAGTTACAAATGTTTAATATGAATTTTAATTATATATATAATATATATATAATATATATATTATATATATATAAATGTATATACACGTGAGTGTGAAGAAGAGCCCTATGTTTCCTTTGCTAAATAACAAAAATATATTGAATTCTATGACGACATTATTTTTCAAAATGAGTACATTTTCTAACAAACACATTTGAAACATCAAATAATGCGCTCAGATTTCTGAACTTAGGATTATTTAATTTAATTGCAAACTAAGTAGAAAATGAAACACTTGCACTGTGGGAATAAATTTCATTGTACCATTTGTTAGCTCAATGATTAGAGTGAAGGAAACAGCCGAGGTAAGCCTATACTTACTCTGTTTTAGCGACATGAAGGTATGCAATTCTTCCATGGGGAAAATTCCCATCTGTTCAATATAATAAGACCCTCTAATGTAATGCACAGACCAAATTCCGTGTTTTAATTGTTGGATCCATTATTACTCGGTCTCTTGAAGATATAATCACTCGAGCAAAAACACCGAATACTGTCGGGCCCACAGAAATCTATTTCATTAAATTGATACAAATCAAAAGAAGATATCGATCACCTGCCTCAGTGTTTGAAAGAATATAATGAAGATGATCTTTCGATCTAAGTATGATTGCATTTGATCTAAACGGTATATTTGGAACAAAAGCGTGAGAAAATGCTAAATTGAAATTTGAAAGTAGGCATTCATTTCAGAGACGGATATAATAAATCAAGAAAAAGTATTACTGATATTTGAATTTTTGTCTAATGATACTAGATAGAAATTACAACTTCAAAGTACTTTGAAAATAAACATCAGCTGCTACACATATTATCTTCAACAATATCCTTTCTGAGGGCTGTAACATTAAAAATGTATCGTCTCACATATTCTTTCAGTATTTAATTGCTTTTCTGCCGGAGGTTAATATTAAAAATTATTGTAAGACAAAGGAATCTTATAGAAATGAAACTAGGCGTATTTCGTGTGGTAAAAAAAGAGTAAGAATTAAAATGGTATGTGACCTTGCATCCAATGCTATCTAATCTTACTAAAATTATCTTTAAACAAAGCAACTATAAAAAAAAGGTAATAATTTGGTATACAGAATTGTAAGAAGAAATATCTAACTTATTATTTGGTACAGTATTACTCAGAGCAGCAAATCAGAGGAAAAGAATTATAAAGTCTGGTTGTTCTACTTCTTACATACAATTTGCCAACTCAATATCTCATATTTTAAATTTTGTCATTAGTTAACAAATCAATTAATTAATTTTTTATTTTCTAGCTTTTGTACCGGATCAAAGCTCAGGTTTATAAGAAAACATGATTTTGGTTTCAAGTAATCAGTAATTAGGGAAAGCACCACTGTGAGAGTTGCTCCAAATAAAACTATTTATTGTATGCGACACTTTTGAAATAGCTTTACCGCTTTTCTTCACAAAATGGGTGAAACAGGAGTAAAACAATACGATACCTGGGGTCAAACCATTAATGACAAAAAATAAGTGCTGGTCGTAGAAAAGGCTGGAGGTAGAAGTCAGATTCTCTGAGTAAAGAGAGAGAGAAAGCAACTGTAATCTCGATGTTGTCCATGACCGGCGTAGCTCTCTGTATTCAGATCTTGGGCACTGCCTAAAAGCTGCAGTTAGAGCAAAGATGTATATTGTAATACTCATTTTCTGCTCATTTCATTCCTGTGCTGGAATACTGAGAAATGAATGAGAATCAAAATACTGGCTTTAAAGCGAAGGATTTAAAATTTTAGACACTGGACAAAAAAAATATATCGCCTCTGGTCTGTACAGTTTTTATTCAAATAAATCAGTTCTAATACTCTGTTTTCCTTTTAAATAAATATTTTAATTTAATAAGAATCTCTAAATCATGAGGCGGTAAGACAGAAAACTGTGTGTATTTGTGTGTGTTTATATGTGTGTGTGTGTGTGCATGTGAATGGTAGCTCATACTACAGACCGTTTTTAACTCTTTTAAATTGAAAATAAACTGAACTTACTGAGTACGCAGAGTAAACGCAGCACTAGTAATTGAAGATGGCAGATTAAGGCCTTTAGTTATCTTACTCCATTGCTTATTACGGATCACCTATGTGCAATAAAAAGATGAAAAAAATAAATTTCTGTTGAAACACTCTGCGTATATTGACACCGAAAAAATACTGCCCTATAGTAAAAGCTATATTATCATAACATATGATACAATACGGTCCGTAATAAGACAACTGTAATAAGCTGTTATATAATAAGATTTAGTAATTATGAAAATAAAGAAAATCACTAAAAAAGAAGATACATAAAATAGTAATGAGACTGTTGATGCTATTTGGTGAAAAGACTAGGTAAGCAAATACTCATTGCCTCTTAGAATATTAAATATTGGAGTATTATTAAAATAGCCAAGGTCCAAGGAAAATAGTAACAAATAAAAGAAAAATAAATGAAGTTTTTCTTAATCATTTGTTTTTGAAAAAACGAGGTGGAAATGGTCCCTGGAGATAATTATAGGAAGTATAAATGATTCTGGTAGGTAGATCTGTAAGGTAACAATGGAATGAATTGGTAAAAACATCTACAAAACAGTTCTTACAAGGAGACTTGTAGAGTTCTATTTACTTACTAATATATTGGTCTGTTAATATAAAATAAAGTTGGTTTTAGTCAAATATTGCATAAAATAAAGAAATTTATATTTTCAGCAGGTTATTGCTACACATATTTTAATAAGAATGTTATTATTCTTGTTTAGCTCTCATATTCTTAAAATAGTTTGATTTAAACCTAAAGGCTTTTAATTGATTTTTGTTTTGGATTTTCAAATTCTTGAATTTAACCACTATTATCAAGTATTTTACGAATCAACAACTTTCTCTGAGATGTTCATATCAAGACCAACATAATTTCTTTCTATGTTGTTACCTGACCAGAAAGTTATAAGGAGTCTCTATATTATTGTTAGAACATTTTGAAGTCCATAGAATTCCATTGGTTGTAAATAGGTCCAATGTTGACTCTTAAGGTCTGAATTCTAAAGTTATCAACAACTTGTAAAAACAACTATTTCGATGTGTCGGGTAACAGTAGTTTTTAGCTCCACAAAATGTTGAGCTACGAGGTCCAAATAAGAAATTTGCTTGTTGAGATTTCAACTGAGCTTTAATTGTGGTAATAATCTTCTAGGCTTGCCACCTTACCACACGAATGTGCCAAGGCTAGGGGGTTTGCCACAAACACAAATGCACATAGATGCAATGATTTCTTTTCATCTTCATTGACACATTTATCAGCTTTCCTAAAAAATGATAGCAACTATATGCTGCTCGTACACTGCTCTGGTGTAAGGGTAACAGATGCATTGTCTCTTGTCCAAATCTGATTTGGATTGGAAGATTAAATTTTCACAATCAATATTGATAAGGAAGTTAGCTTTTTTTTGGTCGATGTAAGTTTTAAGCAGTTAGTCTAAATTAACTCACTAAGATAAATATACTTGAGCGGGTTGGAATAATCTTTCCTTTTCAGTGCTGCAATATTTCATAAATTTTTAACGTATATTTTCGTCCTTCTCTATGTTAATTTAATTTTTGTGAAAGTATTAGGAAAATCAACGTCTCAAAAACGTGGCAGTGACAAGAAATCTTTTAACACCTGTTGTTTTTAATTTGCGAGCGATTGAAGCTCATCCTTACAGCAAATATATTTTTTATTTCTTTTTAACCAACTTTTAAACAATTCTCAGTTTATTGAGCCTTGAAACTTTCAAGGTATTTCGTAGTATTTTTCATTTTCAGGACCTTTGATTTGAGCCAATATGTTGTATTTATTTTTTAGTATATTTTGAGGCTGACGGTTGATTTTCACTTTAATGATAGTTTTGTGAGATTTTCAGACAATATTTTCATGCACTTTTTTCCTTTTATATTCAAATCTCCTTCTACATCAATTACACTACCCTCATTCTATGCTAAGGAAATAAACAAGTATTTAATTTGTTGCTACTTATCATTTTTCTGCTACTTTAACTAGTGAACATCCAAGCCTTGAACATTAAAAAAGTTACTTATTTAAATTTTCATGTATGAAATGTAGGATTGTGTAGGACAACAAGGACGTTTAGCCACAAGGCTATGCGGGAGGAAATCACCGAACGTATTTCCTTCAAACCCAAGGAATTAGATGCAGATGTTAGATTACATATTTACTCTATTGACTGTTAAGTTACTCAATATGACCTAACATGCAACCTTAATCTATATTATTGCAATACTAAATTATCATATATGTCTTCAAGTCTGTATGTCTGTATGTCTGTATGTCTGTATGTATGTCTGTATGTCTGTCTGTATGTCTGTATGTCTGTATGTCTGTATGTCTGTATGTCTGTATGTCTGTATGTCTGTATGTCTGTATGTCTGTATGTCTGTATGTCTGTATGTCTGTATGTCTGTATGTCTGTATGTCTGTCT
>RDPX01000383.1:207412-240628 GCA_003991215.1 Morbakka virulenta | reverse complement strand
GTTCTTGGTGTGTTGTTGGTGGTATGGTGGGATGTCTGTATGTGTGGATGTCTGTATGTCTGTATTTCTGTATGTCTGTATGTCTGTTGGTCTGTATGTCTGTATGTCTGTATGTCTGTATGTCTGTATGTCTGTATGTCTGTATGTCTGTATGTTTGTATGTCTGTATGTCTGTATGTCTGTATGTCTGTATGTCTGTATGTCTGTATGTTTGTATGTCTGTATGTCTGTATGTCTGTATGTCTGTATGGCTGTATGGCTGTATGCCTGTGTCTTCCGAAATACGGTCAGTAACTGCTTAATAAAATTTATGTCATTCAGTCATTGCTTTTGTGACTGTATCCTGATCCTGTTGGATAAAAATATAACACCAGCTGGCAATAATAAAATACAACGCCAAATGCTGTATACCTGAACAAGACCTCCATGTTTAACAACAAGGTTGTATAGTTGAAATAAATCGAGAATTTGCTTGGCCATTATTGGTATTCTGTTGACTGGAGTTCCTAATTGATAAAAAAAAGGATAGCTTTAGAAAAACAGCTGTAAAAAGGTAAGCAAAACAAAAGAAGGAAAAGAAACAAATAACAAACTTTAAACTGACATTTCTTGAAGGAAGCATACCATCATATTTAACTAAATTTATGACAACCTAATAAAGCTGACAAAGGAACCTTTGTTAATTCTACTTATATTTATCCTTTAATTAAGTGCTTACTTTTAAAAAAATTTTGTAATAGACAAATTATCACGTATCTGGGTAAGATTGCCTTGACAAATATTGATGAGTTTTTGGTTTTTGTCTGCAGAGACTGTTTAATATCTTTACCTCTCCTTTTAGATCTTGTAAATAGGTGTTTTATCGTCTTTTACAGAACCAACAATATTCTATTCTATGTTTTTGACTAGATTCATTATCGGGTTTTAAGTAAAATTGGGCCTAAATCGACTTCCATTATTCAGTCACACCCTCAGCTAAAAAATATTGTCTCCTTGATTTTTTTTCTGTACTTTTTAAAATATTGATTAGGACAGTATTCTGCAGAACTTGAAGCCCAGAATCTTCTTCATCTTGACAGAACAGAAGTTGCTAGGCACATCGAGAAATTGCAAGGCCTTGGTGCAGATATGCCAAAAGCAAAAGTAGAGTTAGATGCAAACAACTTGTCCATTTGCATTAAATGACTGCATAAAAGTCCTCATCCTTAAATTTTTTTCTTCTTCTATTATGTAGACAAGTCTATAAGTAAACGTTACCTCTATCCTTTGCATACACTCTCTTGAAACATTATACTTTTTCTATAAATTGTATCCCTTTCCAAGTTTTTAAAGCAGACTTTACTTCTAAAAATTGCATTCTTTCGAAGATAATAATTGCTACAACATTGGCTTCTTCTACTTCTACTGCTACTACTACTTTTACTACTATTACTACTACTACTACTAACTACTACTACTTGTACTTTTACTTCTAGGACTACTACTACTACTTTTACTACTACTAGTGCAATGATTTTAACATAATCTTTTCCCTGGTTTTGAAAGGTATAAACAATTAAGTTTGATAGAATTTTATTTTTCAACAAATGTTAAGAGGGATTTTGTAAAAGTTTCTTTAATTTGTAAATGACAGACATAATGATCAGAGTTTTGTTACTAAGTTGTTTTAATAGTTTTCTGTTGACAATGTATTGCACATTTTGATACTTATAAAATTAGGTATGATCTTCATTCAAGACGCTCTGCTCTTTATAAATAGTACCCCATGATGTGTCTTCTGTTTCTAAATAGATTTGTTACTGAATGTAAATGACGCGGTTATAATCTGATGTAACACAGTGTTGATTAAAAATTAAAGAAAGATTATTGTTCAAAACATTCCGCTCGGCTGTCGACAGTTAAATAGGTTTTTGGACACATTGTATTAATGAAAACATTATATTTCAATGTTTTCATCGATCATTTGTTTATGTATTGCAATATGAAGACTAGTGTAAAAAAAGGAAGTAATTGAAAAAATATTGAAATATGGCCTATACATGGATGACGTATTGTTCTCCTTTCTGGATAATGTTCATTCTATCTTAATTTATTTAACCTGTTTCTGATCTATACATATGACACCTTGCCGTAATTATAATAACTATTTAATTGGATATAAAATCAGAGGTACATTTTTACATGTCCTTGAGATAAACATTTTTGAAAAAGCTAACAATTAATGCTGTTGTTATTATTCTTGTCATTATTACTACTTTATACTAATTATTTAAAACCCCATATTGTTTATAATGTCATATATCTGACAATTTATGCTGTGTACATTTTGAAGGGTACTTGTCTTATCTCTAGGATACTACTGTATTTTATCGTTAAATTTTATAAACAATTTTTTGTCTTTATCTTGAAACAAACTAATAATAAAATCTATAAAACTACAATATCTATTTTTATAAAGATTATTTAAATTTTTGGCTTGAATAGTGGGCATCTTTTCTTGCTATAGTATCTGTTAAGCAGATTTCAGATTAATGCTAGGATTTTTACACTATTATATATAAATATTAAAAAGCAATAAAAACACAAATAAACTGTTGCTATGCAAAGGAATATATATATATATATATATATATATATATGTATATATATGTGTATGTGTATTTAGACGTATCCTCAAATAAGGGTAAAGGTAAAAATTTGAACTAGTTATTCAGCTTGATTCTCCATGTATAGGAATTTTTCTTGGTTTAGTAGAATTTTTCCGCATTGTTATGCATGAAAGAAAGATCAAGAAATATTTAATTATATTGCTGCTTAAAAAATAAANAAGCAATAAAAACACAAATAAACTGTTGCTATGTAGAGGAATATATATATATATATATATATATATATATGTATATATATGTGTATGTGTATTTAGACGTATCCTCAAATAAGGGTAAAGGTAAAAATTTGAACTAGTTATTCAGCTTGATTCTCCATGTATAGGAATTTTTCTTGGTTTAGTAGAATTTTTCCGCATTGTTATGCATGAAAGAAAGATCAAGAAATATTTAATTATATTGCTGCTTAAAAAATAAACAGACAAATACCTATAAATATATATTCATACATATGTTTAAATAGTTTTATATAAGTAGGTTTAAAGATAACTATTGGTAGATAGGTGGATAGATTTATTAAAAGTGTAAAATAATTTGAGCCAGTTATTCCACTTGATTCTCTATGTATATAATTTATTTCTCAATTGCTTTTTTAGGTATCTTTAGTAATCAGTAGTTTTCCATCTATAACATTTATCTATTTATACATACTTTTTATGCTCATTAGGCAATGCCTCATATGCCAAAAAAAAATCAGTAAAATATTAAGAATTCTGAAGCTTCAAAACTACCAAAATGTCTCCAAGAATTTTACTAATTTTGGTTTGCTTGGTAATTAAGTTACAAACTAACCTAGAAAATGCTTTCCTTGATTGTAAATATGACAATTAAGGCCACGTTTGTTTATTTGATTTATTAATTACTATTTTTTATTTATTATTATTATTATTTTTTATATAATGTAGCCTTAAGGTCTTTCTACAGCGTTTCAATTTAATCTATTTCAACTTTAGATCTGTCGCTTTACAAAAAAACCCTATTTAATATTGCAGAGGTAAATGAAGAATAGATCTAGAGGCATTACATTTTATTAAGATTATGAATCATCAGATTTTCAACTCCATGCATCTTAACAGGGAACAAAAAATGTTATAAAATTTAACACATTTTCTGTATATACAGGAATGCAATTATTGTGAGATGAAAATATTTGATGATTGAATTGATTGATGATTTTATTTTGATTTTTTTAGACAATAATTAAAGAAAACCTTTTGATATTACTAATAAAAAACTGTGTTAATCTACGACACCCTGTTTTGTATAATTGGCAACCCATGATGTGTCTGCTCTTCTTAAATGGATTTATTACATGATGTAAATGACCCATTTATAATCTGATATAAAACAGTGTTAATTAAAAATTCAAGAAAGATTATTGTTCAAAAGGTTCCGCTTTGCACTCAATAGCCAAATAACTTCTTAGATAACGTTGTATTAATGGATACACTATATTTTGCATAATATTTCATAAGGCAGTCATTCATGTGTTGCAATGGAAAGACTGGTATAGGAATAACAATTAACTGTTAGGAAAAAAAGTAAAGGACATTGCCTTTATATGAATGCTGTATTTGTCTTTTTCCTGGATTTCGTTTCTTTCATACTATATCCTTTAAAACAAATTATATTATAATATCCATGATTATAATATATCCGGTGACTTGTATCAGCTTTGTAAACTGACGTTATTATTTTGTCATACTTTATTACAGCTAAACATCGTAATGATTAGAAACCTTTGTTTTGTAAGGTGCTATGCAAAACTAAAATTCATGGTTTCAAAAACAGATAGAGAAACGATCGAACAAAGGGACAGATGGATAGATGCAGACATAGTAATTGACTAATATATGAAGCTATGCATACTTAGAATATTAGAGAGATATTTACTCAAATTAAAGGAGCATGGCAAGCTAGCTAGGTTGATGAATAGATAGATAGATAAATAGATAGATGGATGGATAGATAGAAATAGAATGTTAGATGCATAATTATTCGTATCTAGATATATCTATTTACGAATAATTATGCACCTAACATTCTATTTCTATCTATTCATTCATATATGTGTTTGTGTACGTGCATGAGTGCGTGTGTGTATATGAGTGTGCATGAAAACATAAAAGTATACATAGAGAAGCCCAAAGAGATGCAGAGATCTGCAGGGGAAATAAATTTTCTGCTTCCTCATTTTTTTTTACCCTTTTTATCTATACTTTTTCATCTATATATTTTTTATGAACTGTTTTATTTATTTACTGCCATTATGACTTTTTAAAAGCTTTGATCTACCTTTTCTGTTCTTAGAGATATAAATCGTTAAAAAGAAATTATTGCAAGGACCAATAGAGTATAATATTTAAATCAGAATTTTTCTCAAATTTTATCTTGTTTTACCTCTGATGACCACGAACAATTTGGCAAAGCAAACTTTAGGCTGACTTGGGCAAAACAAAGACCATTGACTTAGTTTCTAAAGTAATACGTGCAACATAAGATAATTAGGATCACTTTTCCAGACTTTGCAGATTTAATTTTATTATAAACTGAGGTTATAGACTAGTTACCATTAAAAGGTTTTGTAAAACCTTATGATTCAATGCGATATTCTGTATTTGGGTGTGGTACTTTCGACATTAAAAAATAAAGAATATCTTCTGTTCAGGTCAAATCTGCTAATTTGAATTTGTTAAAAGCATTTCTATAATTTAAAAATGTGTGCAGAATTTTCTATTCAAAAACAAATTGTCCCTTTGTCAACAACATAGTCTTTCTGAAAGATAAGAATTGAACTTTTCTGAAAAACTATTAATTGTAAAAGTGTGACATATGACACGTTTAATACATATACTTTAAGCAAGGAAAACGATATTGCCCTATCAGAAAGCTTCTCAGTTAGGTAACTATGCTAACCTGTTAAAAATTAAGGAGTGGATCCTTTTATGTGAATGACATGTCTCAGTTTCCTGTTTTAGTAGCAATATTGTAACAGGTAATTCTGAAATCTAGCTATTTAATGATATCATCCGTTTTAAACTGTTTTGGCTTTCCCTCGACTACACATTTTACTTCCATTGGTAAGTGTGTAAGAGTGAGGTAAATGTCGGAGAGAAAAAAATTGTCTTTAATTTGCACAGCCAATTTATTTTTTCTAAAAATTGAAGACTTTTTCTAAACAAAAGATTAGAAAGTTAAGTACACTATAATGAGATCTCTACAAAGTTAAAATTAAATTCATTCTCTAATATTTTAGGCTTCTTTGTTTTGGTTTCTATCTACTCCTTATCTCGAAGTCTCGACCTCAGACGTCTGGTTACTTTGTCTTGCTTGACCCTATTTACATATCATAAGAAGGTATTTCTCCTTAAAAGGGTGTTGTCTTCACAAAGTTGGGAAAGGTATCATTTTTTTTGACCACCTCCTGGGTGACCTCCTGAATGACTTTCTTTAACATAAAAGGTGTGTATGTTTTAAATATTGTCTAAATATAATACACGTTTGTGTAATCATAGTCACAGGCTTTCACAAAAAAGAAAGCCTTTGATCGAGTTAGACATGAGCCTTTGTTTGAAATCCTGGAAGCATTAGATTTGGATGGACAGGACATTGAGCTGTTGAAAAACTTATACTGGAATCAAAAGGCAGCTGTGGGAGTTAGAAAGTATGTCGAAATAAGTAGGGGAATGAGACATGGTTGAATACTATGTCATGACCTGTTCTTACTTTACAAGGAAATGACCATGCGAAACATTAAGGACATGAAAGGAATATCTACTGCTGGAAAAAATGTTAACAGCATCAGATATGCAGATGACACAGTGTTGATAGCAGAGACTGAAGAAAAAATTCAAAACATTGTGGATACAGTGGTAGAGGAAAGCGAGAAGAAAGGTTTGGAGATAAACAGGAAGAAGTCATTTGTGATGGTATTTCTAAAGAAGAAGGAAACAACATGTAAAATCCTGATTAAGGGCCAAGAACTGGAAAAAGCTGAGCAGTTTGTTTATTTGGGTGCTTTGGTTTTAGCAGACATTAGATCAGAGATAGAATAAGGAGGAGAATTGGTATTGCGACAACAAGCTTCAAAAGGTTGTAGAAAGTTCTACGGTCAAGTAGTGTGACAATCGAAACTAGAATACTATGTGGTCTACTATATGGTTGCGAGAGTTGGCCTATTATTAAAAGTCTGAAAGACAGGATCACAGCAGTGGAAATGTAGTTTCTAAGGAGAATGTTGAGGCTATCATGGAGAGACAGGATATCGATTGTGGACGTTCTGTGTAGGGCAGGGACTAGTAGTTGTTCATTACAGAAGATCGTGAACAGGCAGATTTGTTTTGTGGGCATGTGATGAGGAAGAAGAGGCTTGAAAAGGTTTTGGTGACTGGCGTAAAGAAGGAAAAAGATCAAGGGGAAGACAAAGAACTATGCAGTGGGCATGGTTAGAAAGTACAACTTGTTAGAGACCCACTGTCTCACTCAGGGTCTGAAGAACCACAAATAGAAGACTGTTATGGCTTCCACCTACGACAGAATTCTGGCACGGCACCCTGATTGATTGATTGAATCATAGTCAATAGGAAGACTCTAATATATATAAAATAATATTTAAACCTTGTATCAATTGTGGTGTAAGTTCAAATCAATGTGAAGACTTACATGTAAATTGGTACCTGTTTTGTATTTTTTAATTGCACCCTGAAAATCAAACATGTATATTTTCTTTCCATTAATTTTTAGAGGATTAATTCCTAGTAAAACTAAAATCCAGCTTACTATTAAGGGCCTAACGCTCTTTGATTGCTTTCATTTATTGTCATCTTCTTTTGCCTGATTACATCGTTGCTTATATTTTAATAATCTACAAACATATGTGATACTTGATCTACCATTCAGTCACAATTAAACAACTTTGCAAAAGGTTATTATCTAATATTTAAAAGTAAGTATTTTAACGTGTATTTAATATTCATTTGTTTTATTCTCTCACATTTCACACCAAAGGTGGGACAAATGGTCCACGTATGATGCAGTAACTCCATTGTGGAAATCTTTTTGCTAAAAGTACAGAATACATCAAAACAAGTTTTGTTAGTCCACTGAGATCATTTGACTAAGCTTTTCTATTCTTGAAGGTAAAGTTCTATAGTTTGCCCAAAAAATACTAAATATTGGAGAAAGAGGAATTGAAAAATGTTATCAAGGGAGTAATTAATGTATCTTACCTCTTCTTTTCATGAAATCAAAAAAATCGTCAAGAAATTCCTTCCTTCCGTCTTCTTGGTCTAATTCGTAAAGCTATAAAGATAATAAAGATAAGTTTGAAAAGTTGTTTTTGAAGTAAAGTACACTACTTTTGTTCTCAAAGAATGATGCCCTTAGAGACGGGAATAATTGCTATTGTATACAATATTAACATCAATGCAGGAGTAGTAGAGCACTTACACATTAATTTGTGACATCTCTTTTCGGATATGACATTATTCTTTGTATTTTGTTCCTAAAAATGAAAATCAATTTAATCCTTCTTTGGAATACAACTCATTTAGTATTCACAAACAAAATAAAGGAGAGGCACAGGTTATCTCCTAAATGATGCATTCACACAAACATCGTGTTAACTAAAGAGAAAGAAGAAAGTAAACAATTGCCCTTCTTTGATGTCCTAGTGAGGAGACAAGCAGATTGTACTATTTCTTTCAACATCGACAGGAAATCAACTCACACCCATCAGAAACTTAATCACACTCTCCAGTTTCAGCTTGTCATAGTGTTAAAAAACTCTGTTTGGTAGGGCAAGAGCCATAATTTCAAAGCCATATGACCTCATAAAGGAAGAAAGACACCTTCAGTAGATTCCCTGGATGACATACTGGGGGTGTCTAGAGAGCATTACGAAAAACTAGCAGGTCATAAAGAAGAAAAAGAGCCTGTAAAGCAAATCTTTGTACTCTATGTCAAAGACAAAAGTGAGCTGCTAAGACAAAGTTTCCGAAAACATGACATCAAGAGTTCATTTTTCACAACATCCAACCATAAGGACGAAACTCTGAATACCAAAGTGTCCAGTTCGAATTGAAGAGAGAAAAATAAAGTTTACAGAATAAATTGTAAGGACTGCCGTGTCTTTTACATCGTTAAATCAGAGCGTGCCTTGCTTCAAAGAGAAAAAGATCACAAAAAAATTGTTCCAAGAGTTGACACCAAGAGTCATGAAATATCGGAAAACTACTGGAAAAAAAGGTACATCTTTATCTGGGAAAAGAAAAAGATTCTGGACAAGGAAATAAGTATTACAACAAGAAAGATAAAAGAAACCATCCATTCCGTAGAGCACAGCAATAACGTCAACAACATACCTTACACTCTTCAGAAATATGGCTCCTACCACTACAGATAAGAAACACAACAAACACAAGAGAGGTATGGCACCACAATTCAAAACAATTCCATCCCTGTCATCAAGCAAGTCTGCATTATCAAAATATTAAATAGCTATACCTAATTGCTACAGTGGCTGGACGATAGGAGAAGTATCTCTCGAAACGTAATTCAGAAAAAGCTTAATATTCATGACATGACAAATATCCTCTGTCAATAGTTTCCACAGAGTCCATTGAGTCAAAAGGTTTCAAATTTAACGAATTTATTAAAATTTTGCAAATATTTAAAACGAAAGGAAATTTTTTTTGTAAAGAATTTTCTTAGATGGATTTTTTTTCTGCAAATGTTTCTCTTGTTTGTCTTAAAGAAAATTTCGTTCAGTTTACTTTTCTTTCAAAAAGGTAAGTATATTAGAAAACACATACCTGTTTAAATTGCTCTTCAAATGACCATTCATAAGAATTGGAATTTTCGGAGCTTGGCGGTGATTCGCTCTCCATAACCGATCTCATATTATACCGATCAACCACTTCTTGATCCTCTATCTTCGTATCATTGTCTTCCTCCTCTTTTTCACTTTTTGGTTGTATCGGCTCTTTTTTTGTCCAAAATGAATAATTTTGGGGTGATTGAGAGCCTAACTTTGGCGCTCTTGGGATAATCCCAGAAGATGTGACTTCAGTTGACATGATGATTTCCGCTATTAAAGAAAGCAAAGTAATTTTTTCTATAAAATTTATCACCCATCATTGTCACAATCTTCCTTTTTTGTGGGTTAATAGCAATAAAAATAACAGAAATTATGTTAATAATAATGATAATGATGACGAGTAAGTAAGCCTTGGTTTGCAATCGTCCTATGAGAAGGTAAACTCAAAACAATAAACCATCTGCAGTTGTACATACCAGGTTGACATCTGGCGAGATGTAGCTGTATCTTTTTTACAATGATGAGTCAAACAACAAGAAATTGAAATCGCATTGCTTGTCACGCCGATCAACGAAAGATTAAGAAGATATAAAAAACAAAACAAAGAGTTCCGACAAAACAAGCTTTATGAAACTGATATTAAGAAATTCTACAGAGAACTAGGGAAAAATCAATACAGGTGAAGGATCCCCCTCCCTCCTTCCCCTGCCTACAGGTGAGCCTATTGTAGGTGTGAAGATAAACTCCTAAAAACAATGTGATTCTGGAAGACAGTAAAAACAGAAGAAAAGACCTCAGTACACCTTGGATCGATTACAGAAAAGCATTTGACAGCGTACCTCACATGCATCCTTGGATATATATATATATATATATATATATATATATATATATAATTTCACCAACAGAAAAGTGCTTCATGAAAACTAGCCTGGACTTCTGAAAGACCACTATGGTACTTTCCTATAACGAGGGCTCGATAACTGCTAGGCCAATCAAAATACAAAGTGGAATCTTCTAAGGAGACTCTCTTTCCCCATTGCTATTCTGCTTATCTCTGGCTCCACTAAGCACCATGCTGAACACCACTGCACATAGATATGAAACCCAAGATTATAAAGTATCTCATCTCTTCTACATTGTTGACTTCAAAACCTTTGCCAAAAATGACAAACAACAGGAAGGCTTCCTACAGACAGTCAAGACATTCAGTGATGACATCAAGATACAATTTGGGCTTGACAAATATGCAAATGAAAATGCTACTTTCAAGAAAGGAAAATTAATAAAAACATCAGATATACAACTTGATGTCAATACCATCATAAAATAATTAGATCATGAAAATACCTACAAATTCCTTGGTGTCAAAGAGGGCGATGGAATCCAGCATTCAAACGTGAAAGATATAATAAGAAAAAGAGTACTACAGAAGAATCAGACTTATCACAAAAAGCGATCTGAATGCCAATCTGAATGCCAATACGATCCAGGAAATCAACACTTCAGCTGTTTCTGTGGTAACTGAGAGCTTTAATATCATTACTAAGCAACTTAACGAGATACAAAAGTTAGATACAAAAACCAGAAAGCTGCTTAGCATGGAGAGAATGCATCATCCCAAAGCTTATGTTGAAAAAGTATAGCTACCAAGAAAGATTTGAGGAAGAGGACTCATTCAACTCGAAATATACTGCAACAACAGGACTCAACAATTACTATAATTTTGTTTGTTTACTTTATATCATCCTGATATAATTAAATTTAGTTTTTCATCTATTTTTATCTTCTTGAAAGCCCTTTGTTACATATAATTTTCTTGTTTCCATTTCGTTCAATTACTTCTGTTATCTATTTTTATTTTAATTCCCTAGATGTTTTTAGTGTAATTAACTAATAGTGTATTGTTCTTTGGTGTTGTTGATTATATACGTGCTGTATGTAAGTGGAGTTTAACGCTATTGTATTTTCGTTTAATACATTGGCAACCATGAATTATCAAAGTTAAGCATATCAATTCTGTTACAATGCAGCTCACTGTGGAATCCCTTGTAAATGAGTAAGGATGTCTTTAAATTATTGCCGGCTGGAAAAGTCTTTCAGTTTCTTAATCTTTGTTTTTGGCTACTAGTAAAATAAAATAAATCTCCTTTTATCTATTCGTTGCTGGAAAAATGATTTTGGGTTATATGTCAAGAAAAGGTAAGAGAAAATCAATCGCAAATCAAGGAGAACATTCGGTTGCAATATTAATCGGTATTAAAACGAAGTGGAGATGGCTTTTTATGGATCATGTCAGAAAAGCTATATGCACCAGTTTGTGTCCAGTTTTGCACTGCTCGATTGTACGTCGGAAAGGCATTGTTAATTATTATGGACCGGTAGGAGTTTTTCTAATAGAAAGAGTTACTAACATATGACGTACACTGAACAGCGTATAAAATATATTTTTTTATTCACTCTTCTCCCATAAATTATTTTTTTCATAAAACCGAGATTTTTGGTCTGATGAGGTTAAATAGACGTTTAAAAGGCCACTGTGATAAAAAGTGTAAACAATTTTGCTTAATTAATTTTCAATACGTTTTGATGGATGATTTTTAGATTTTTATATTGAAAAAAACATATCCAAACTAGAAAAGCACTCGATAAATGAAATCCTCTGAGAAGCAGCTAAAATATTTGATAAAGAGTATACCTAGTGTTTCTTCTGAATTTTTTTTCTGAAAACACAGAAATATTTTGTAAAGGTAAAGCAAGGCAATACCTCGATTATTACGAGGTATCGACTTTTTACTAGATAGGTGCTTTAACCTACTAAGTCACAGCGCACTAGGTTGCAAAACATTGTGGTTTCTTTTTCGTCGACAAAGGTCTCCTTGTTTGTAACTTTGTTTGTCCTTTTAAAAGAACACTCATAGTGCCCAAACTTTAGCCAATTAACACCAAAATCTAATTAGATCTTTCTTCATTTCCTGAAATTTCATTGCGTTCTTAACTTTCAGACCTCTTTAGTACATAAAAAGACAAACAAAAAGATGAATCAACCAACCAAGAAACAAATGTACGAACTAACTTACCAACCCACAAACAAACGAGCACACAGACAGAAAAACGTACAAAAACAGACGGAAACATAACTTCCTTTGATAAGACAATTAATATAATGTGTGCTTTATCGTGACCTGTTAGTTTCTGAATTGGCCCTGGAGAAGAACTTCAAATATTCATAGCGTAAATATAAATCGTCCAAGACATTTGTTTTCCATGTCTTACAAAATCTCGGAACTATATCAATTTTGCCAAAATGAATAATTCTTTCTGAAACACATTTTCTGCATAGTGATTGCATCACATAAAGTTTTGAAGAGTGATCTTATCCTTTATTTAAGATTAAAATAACCCTCATGCAATCATTTATGAACGATTAAATTTATGGTGTTTTTTGAAAAAATATATTTCCAAAATATGTTTTAATAGTTAGAGAAAAATTTTGAAAGCAATGAACTTGTTAAAAGGATGTAATGGTCTTAACGAAGATCAAAAAACTGTTATGGTTTTTTCTAATACAGCCATATAAATTCAACAGGGAAATGTTTAAGCACAGCAATATTTCTATCTAAGGGAGACGTTGCTATTTACCAAGAAGAATATATAACGCCACCAGACTACAAGGATTCTTCAAATATGAAAAGATAGTTAGTATCAAATGTTGTTACAGGAATAAGTTAAATATTTGTAAGCCAAAGATCTCTTTTATAATTTTTTATACAGAACTTTGAAAAAGAAATAAAACAAAAAAGTCAGATTAGTTAAGTCTGTTTTAAAAAGGCAACACTTGGCGGTAGATATCAAGAGTGCGGAATTGTATTTCTCAGGAAAACAATTTTCAATGAATTTATTTCAAAGGAAAATAGTTCTGAGTATAAAACAGTTTTTTGTGAAAATACCATGGTCAAGTGTGATTTATTTTGGCGTTTTTTACGAAAATGTTTGTGCTAGAGGAATCAGAAAACCAAGTTCATCAGAACAATGTCTTAAAATAACGATATAACAGCAGAAAAGCAGGCAATCTTCAAAGAAAGATAAAAGAACGGATTGATAGGATAAATAAGCAGAACAGAAATAGTTTAACTAAGCAAGAAAATGTACTTTATAAGAAAAAAATGTAAGAGTTTTACCAGCTGTTTTGTTCTTTGGCTTGAGTTAAAGAGTTTGATAGATTCGCCAGAAACATGGAGATATGCAATATTAAAAGTTTCCCTTGGATATTTTTGAAAGAAAGGCAACTTAGGTCAAACATAAAATTTCTTTCAGTCAAGAGCTATAGATATTTTGTCTAATAGTACAAATATCAATTTTTAATAGTAATTTCAATGTAATTTGTTCTTTTCCTTATTTACATTGTCGATGAATGATGTTGGTGATCATGATATTTTATTGGTCAAAGTTTTGAACCTCTTTAACATAACGGCTTTTAACATTAAGGTTAACAAATTTTCATTCACAAAAAAATTTGTTCAAATAAAATAAACTAAAATGGTAGTCCACATTTATTTTGACTAAATTTGAAATAACTCACTTATTGCTGATATTTGGTAGAGTGAATTGTTGGAAATAAAAACTTGTACTTACTAGCAGGAAACGAAACAAAAAATGCATACGAATTCTTAAAAAACCTAGTAAATCTGCTGGTTACCATAACTAAAAGAGAAGATTAGAAATTTAATCTCTATAAAAAATATTGTCGTCAAACACTTTGGTTACCTGTTAATGAAAATCATTTGGATACGATTCAAAATACTTCAAATTAAGGTGTGCAGAAAACAGTCAAATGAAAAAGATTTTCCAAATGTAAGAGTTCTTCATTAAAAGTTGTAGGCATATAACTTTCAAATTGTCGCACTTTTTATCAATAAAGGAAGTAAAGAATTTTTGTATTTTGTATGACTTTGGACAACAATCGGAAGAAAAATATCTTAAATCAGTTCAAACTAAGCCGGTCTTGGAAGTTTTTTTATCGAGTGGGACCTATGAAACAATATCTGTACCTATCTATATCTATAACATAAATATACAGAAAATTTCTAATATATTGTATGTATAGATATGTATATAGGTATATATGTATATATAGGTATATATATATATATAAATGCATATAGACTTTTAATATACAGTTATTAATACCTACATGAAATTTTCAGTGTTTGTGAAGAAAGCTTGAAAAGAAATGAAAACGTTTGAAATATTCAAAGGTACTCCAAGCTTTTGCCAGTTTATTTTACAAGCACACATCGGAAATGAAATTTTGTCTTTTCACATGGAACATTAGAATTCGAATCGCGCAGTTTTCAATCAAAATAGGGAATAAAAAACAGATTTTTTCCAAGAGTAGGTTTTTCTGGTAAAACTATAAAGAAATCATGATTTTATAGTCTCCAGCGGGAAAATACAAAAAATGCAAAAAATGGATACACTTTACCAAGCTAAATTTTTAAATTTTGCCAGACATCAGGTTTTCATTGTTAAATTGATCTTTTCTTAAATTGAGATTTCACGTAACATTCACAAAAGTATCTGAATAGCCTTGGAACAATAACAGAATTTGGTCTTCTAAAAGATTTAAAATTAATTTTAGTTTTCAATTTAAAGCAAGAAAATAGAATACTGATATATATATATATATATATATATATATATATATATATATATATATATATATATATATATATATAATACAGTCAAAAGACTACACTTTCCATCTACATAAGCCTGTTTCGTGGTGAAAATCACTCTTCAAGAGATGAACAAGTCCTTGCACATCTACGTAAAAGGAAACAGTACCACAGAACAGGCTTAGGTGGTTTTTGACTTTCTTCTTATTTATCAGTGCATCAGGACTGTAAGCCGAATCTAAGACCTTACATATAAATATATATTTATATTTTATATTTATTGAATTTATATTTATATATCAAAATTTTTTAGGCAGAAGAAATTAGCAGAATACAGGTCATCTTCTCTGGCTAATTATATCATTTTTAGAAAGAGAATATGTCCCTTTTGACAAAAAGTAGAAATGGAAGCCTTAAATTAAAACATATATCTATGCTAAAAAAACCTAGAATTAAAAAGCATTTTTTTAATATTAAGTGGTAGTTTTATATCTAGGCATTGAACAGTTTGGTACACTGATTTACAAATTCATGCTAATTTTATAGTCGTATTTTGATTTTGTGTTTGCATAATTTTAAATTTTTAATCATCCTGTTTGTTCTACAAGTTCGTGTTTCTTTTAGACAGTATAGTTATTTTGAACAAAATTTAAAATAAATAATTTTAGGTTGGATCACTGTCACGAATGCCTCAAAATATGAGAAGAATAGTAGAGTTACTTTAATGCAAGGAAAACAATTGCACATTTTGTTGAATATTTCTGAATGTGAGGTTTCTATATCGATTAACAAAAGGCAAAAAGAGTAAATATTTCATTAGAACCTGTTGAGGACATTTTAGCGAATGGAATAAAACACACTTTAACAGAAAAAAAAGAGATATATGTAAGGAAAATACAGATGCCATGTTAATTTTTAAGTAATTCCCCAGATTTCTGAAAATGGAAAATTACACTGAATCAGACGTACTAGAGGAAATAGCATTAATAAAATTCTTTCCTGCAAAACAAATATTGTATTCGTCTTAAAATCATATTTACTATATTATTACAAGGCACTGAAGCATTTCCTTTTGCGATGTAAAATTACAATACAGTTTTAAAAAACCATAAAATGAAATCACTAAGACAACATTAAGTACCTGAATTGACTCTAGACAAGGTATTGTTAACAATCGAAGTAGAACTTTGATCAATAAAATTCTGTTGCATCAAAAATTTGACATCAATACAGTTTTCAATAAATGAGTGACTTAATAACTGCAGAATGCCGAAATATATATTTTCTAAATAAGAATTTTTAAAGGAAAAATAAAAAATTGGTAAAAACTAAATTCAATTTTTCAAACTGCGATGGTTCGATATTATAATATTTAACAAACTGAAAACCTATGTAATAAATTAACTGACATTTTTTACTTTCCAAGAAAGTATTTTTCCACATTTTGCAAAAATAAAGTATTTTAATAGTGAAGATGATTAACAGGTCTAATTAGTAGGAATGAAGGAAGAGCACAAGAATAATTAAATGTTTATAAAACAGAACTATTTGATCCGACTTTACTGTCTACACCTGTAAAAGTTTGGATAATTTAGAGTAGTGAATGAAACATTTGTTTCAATGTTTGAATTTTTCAATTTTGGCACCGATAAAAATATGAATGTAGAACAACGCTGTAATATTTTATGCATTATTTGTAAAATTATTTTAGTTAATAAGTAATACTGTAAAGAAAAAAGCATTGAAAGAATATGACCACAGGAAAAATGAAAATTGAAGATTTTAGAACTTGTGCATTTTTTTCATTTGATCAAACATGTTAATTGCTACTGAAAGAACTTATTTAAATGTTTCTTCGCAAAAAAGTATCTAATGAAATATAAAGATAGTTTTTTCCTATACAATTAAATCTTATTTTTTTTGTACTAGCTGTTAAGCAGCAGATCCATTGTATATTTTCAATATATTGTTTGAAACGGGTTTTTTTGAACAGGAAAAGCAGTAATGTTCACAACGTAAAGAACAAATATGAACTTCATGGAAAGCAAAAAAGATACACAATGCATTTTCTTGCTTCACAATTAAGTGCCAATACTTGTTTGATTGTTCTTGCTGTGTTTGTTTTAATAATGTCTTCTACATTGGTTTAGACAGAAAAAATCTTTGAGATAACGTTTTGTAAATTTACGAAAAATGTTTCCTAAAAGAGAAAGTTTTGTTAGGCTAAATATTCAAGATTAAAAGTAAGCAGTATGGTAATTTTTAATGCAAATGGAAATTTTAACACATTTTACACCTAGTTGGATGTACAAAAAAATATGAAATATTTTTGTCTTTCTGTCGCATCGTGACCTCCAGTTCCTTGCCTTAATTACCATTTAATTCATCTCGGGGAAAAGGTACTGCTTTCAATATTTGCCTTGCAAAAGTTTTCTATATTATAACAAAATGACTGTACTTGATACAGAGACGAAAGATTACACAACGAAAGTCATAGAAATTAAAGGTTAACATAAAAAATAGTAAGTTAATCAACATAATGATAGGTGTTCTTTTTAAACAATAAAGAGCCACATAATAAAACATTGTAATTTCTAAAAATTCCTTATCTCAAGACGTCAACTATTTATTGACACGAAACAAAAGTTTTCAGTAACTCGTTAAAAATGTGATTCAAAGATAAAATAAATATTTATCATAAACAATTATAGCAAATATAGTATACAGACATAAGATTAAAATTAAATAGATGTTGATGATGAGATGAATGTCAAGTGCTTTTTACTTGCCAAGTAGCCTAACATTTGCAATTTGTAAGCAAATAACTAAATAAATATGATCCATACATAAATGATTTCGAAGTAAATAAGTTTGAGACTATGTAGATAACAAGCACTAAGCTTAAAAAGTGTGGAATGATATCCAATGCTGAATAAAAGATACTCTTACATATTATAGGTAAATAACAACACCCTGATTTTGATACATAACTACAACATTAATTGCAAATATCTATATCATGATAATAAGCCTTACTTGTTATTTTTGTTTAGACCATTCAACAAACAAATAGTCCTCTATTTAGTATTTGATGATTGCATATACCAGTCCAGATATTCAGCCGGCAAGTTTAGTCAGCGTATGACATGAGCCACAGTACAAGTGAAGGGGATTTACAGATTAAAGATAAGAAATGTTTCAAAGAGAAGCCAGCTGGCTTAGACTATTGTTTTGTCCTCATTGAATCGTCTTTTATTTTTTGTCTAATGACCAGTTAAAGAACGACCCTATTTAGATAATGTTTTTTCTGATCTTTGTAGTTCCTGAACTTTTTCTTAACATGAAAATTTCCCCTTGCAATTCCTAACTGTAAAAAAAGCATTTCCACCTTTTCTTAATCATTTATGCTGTTAAAATGCCTATTTGCAAATGCGCTGAAATAAACTTTAATATATAAATCGTAGCAAAAAAATCCCGACTTCTAACCTAAGTTTAAATTCTCAGGTAAGGGTGTCTTGCCCAATTCTTTACTGGATTTTCCACTTTCAAATATCAAGACATTTTTATAGCATTTATTAGAAATAATGATAACAGGTAATAATATTATTCAGCCTAATTTTAGCATGCGGTAGTACGTACCTGATGCTATGTTTGATCGTTTTTTAAAAGTAAGTCGTCTATGTAGCTTACCTTGTCACTCATTTACGTTCCTTAAGCAGGAGCATGTAACCTGAGCAAGTTCAAAGATCCCATGATGGAAGGTAGAGGGTAGAAGCAGTGCGAACATTGCATTTTGATGTATTTGTCTTCTGTAAAATTGTGATTAAAACATATTTCATATTTTCTACTCTAAAATAATCGAACTCATATAATGTCCATTCGAATTTAAAGACGTTTAATACTTATTTAGAATAAAGTATGATGAACATAATATGAATAGTATAGTTTATGTCTGGATTTACTTTAAAAAAGTAATTTGTTAATATTTCTGATACTTGGAATGTTCAATGAAATATTATATTGCTTGTTTATCATTTTGTGTTTGAAATGTTATTTCAAACATAAACGTAGCTTGCGTAATAGTATAGTAAATCAGCAACCATTTTGTTAAATTTTAATAAAAATTTTCTAACTTTTATACTACGTGTTTATATTCTTTTCTAAAACTTTTGATTCCTGTAATATTTTTATGATACAATTTCATTATTTTCAAACTTAAAATTTAGTGTTTAAGCCCTGTATTCCTAATAAAAGAAAATTAAGAACGTATGAATGCTAACATTTTAAAAATGCTGACATTTAAATGTTTTAATCAATAAAAATGAGAAATTAAATCTGCCATTTTGGTAGGTGGATAAATTTTCAAGGAGTGAATTGTTCTGATTCTGTAACTCACTTTTTTTGTTTTACTTTATATCAAGAAAAACAAGAAATTAGAACAAATACATATGTACCGTGGGGTATTTAAAACAAGAAAATATCATTATTTTTTTAATTCCAACATTTCACTCTTTTCCTTGGTCTAAAACAAATTTTTAATAGGAACTTTGATTAAACATAAAAGCACATTACATTTAAAATAAGTAATGTATGTGAAAGCTAATAATTAATTTTACTTCTATTTATTTTTTGGTCTGTAAAAATAACCACATAAATCAAGAAACTAATTACTATTAATTTTTTAAAAAGAGTACTTGCTTGTAATCATCTGGGTGCAAAATGTTGGCAGTTTTCCAAATTCAATTTTTTTATCAGTTATTGTAAGGAGTCAAACCAAGAAACTATTACCACAATAAATAAGGTTTGGATTATTATATCCATGGGAAAGTAAATACTTAATTTATGTCATAATTTCTGGTTATATCTTTGAAAACAAGAAATCAGATACCAAGGCCAGTACTTAAAATTATATTTCATAACAAGGTATCTTAGACTTCTGCGATGTAAAATTACAATACAGTTTTAAAAAACCATAAAATGATATCACTAAGACAACATTAAGTACCTGAATTGACTCTAGACAAGGTATTGTTAACAATCGAAGTAGAACTCTGATCAATAAAATTTTGTTGCATCAAAAATCTAACATCAATACAGTTTTCAATAAATAAGTGACTTAATAACTGCAGAATACCGAAATATTTATTTTCTAAATAAGAATTTTTAAAGGAAAAATCAAAAAATTGGTAAAAACTAAATTCAATAATTATAAAATAAGAAACTATTACCACAATAATTAAGGTTTGGATTATTCTATCCTTGGGAAAGTAAATAATTTATGTCAAAATTTTTTGTTATATCTCTGAAAACAAGTAATCAGATACTAAGGGCACTACTTAGACACTAAAAATATTTCAAAGGAGAAATTGACTCAATTTGCTTGCAACCTCACGTTTGAATAATTTCTTTTCCAATACAAAACAAAAAATTACCACATAAAGAATTTATTCACGTTAGTTTGATCGAAACAAAAGGCTACAATTTTGTCAAAAGAAAATTTTGGCTCTTTCCACATTTCTGTTTTCTTTGTCAGTGAAATTTGAAATTACATTAGTAGTAAAAATATCATAATTAACAAAAAAAAGTTTAATTTTTAATTAAGCCTGAGACATCTGGCTCTTTTCATATATCAATTTAATTCAGGGAAAACAAGATATTACACCAAGTGACTGGGTAAATGAATTAAAGCGATTATCTAGTTCCAAGTATCTGAAAGCTAACATTTCCGATTTTTCACAATTCCATCTTTTATCAATAAAAATCAAATTGGATCTAAAAATAGGGTATTATTACTTTTCATAAGTGGAAAAGGTTTATATTTTGCAGAGCCAAATATTGGCTTTATTTGGTAATTTTCGTTGAAAGATAAATTAGATATAAGATTCATAAATTACAACTGCTTTTTCTTGATTTAAAAAAAAAAAAAATCAATTTATAACAAAATCGTGTGACATTTTATCTAGGTGGGTCTTAAAATGGACGTGAGCTTCAATTGATTTGCAATGTCGAAATAAAATCTAGTTATAAACTAAAAGAGATTATATTAACAGTTAGATTTAATGTAAATCTTTTGAAGTAAGTATTTTGGGGGTAGAAATCAATAAATTAAGGTTTAAATACAGCTATCATTATCTGTGAATTTCATGATATTTCCAAAGGTGTTAAAATAGCTGAATTCGAAAACAACTCAGAATTTAGTATATCCAGAGAAATCCTTGCAGACAAATTTATAATCATCGAATCTGGTTTGTCACTGAGTGGAAGACCTTGGAGTATTTTTTAAGTAAGATGCTGTTAAGAAAAAAGCCGTAATCTCAATTGCAATCTTTCATAATATTCAATTAGTAAATTTCCATTCTTCCTCTTTTTCATTGGTTAGGCCTTAAAGAAACAACAACGGTCGTGACACGTCCAATGAAATTTCAATATTCTCTGCCTACGCCTGGTATTTTTCTTTAATCTTTTCATACAACATTTATATAATTATTATTATTATTATTGAGTGGTGGAACAATACGAGCCAATGGAGGACTCAGAGGTAGAAACCCCAGCAAACCCATCTGACTACCATTCCGATAAGGGTAAACTGAGTGCATGCATCACACCCAAGTGTGTGCGATATTGATGTAAATAAAAACACATGACCTTGCAGTTGGGGCCTGTTTAGGTTTCCCAGATTAGGTGACCAATTCTGCTTAAAACGGTCTCCCTAGCAAGGCTTCACCCAAGACCTTAGGACCAAGTAACAAAGTAAAAACTCGGTACTCAGCCCTTCAGAACACGAGATCTGATCAGAACAAGATATTATTATTAAGAATAATAATAATAATAATAATAATAATAATACTAATTATTATTATTATTATTATTATTATTATTATTATCGAGCGGTTACACACCATCTAGTGGTGGATTGGTGAAAACCCAAATTCAGTGCCCAGCAACAAGCCAGGTAAGTTGATGATGCAGGCACATGTACTGTAGCCACAAGAGTGAGATAAATACAAAACTAATTAAAAATGGCAACATCACTTCAACCTTGCAATTGACGCTCCGCAATCAGTTATTATTATTAATATCATACTTATTATTATTATTATTATCATTATTATCATTGTCATTATCATCATCATCATTTAGAATGTTTTAAAAGGATAAGCAAGTCAGTTAATGAAGACTAGTGTCCATTGTCCTCTTTTTATAACATACCAAAAGAAATGAAATAAACCAACAAAAATTAAAACATAAGGTTTTCACAGGAGAATTAAGAGGGATTTTGCGTTGGTTGTCGGGAAGTTAAAAGTAACAAAAATCAAATTCCTTTATTTTCTTAGTAAAGTTATCTTCAGCCTGCCTGATCTCTCTTGGAAGTAAGTTGTACAACTTGGATCTTTTTAAAGGAGGGGCCGGGTTATGCAAGTTCATGCTTGGCTTTTGGCAAAATCAGGAGATCATTATTTCTTGTCGTGTTGCTATGTTTGTTTATTTCTAAATAATTTAACAATTTATGGATACCTTCAATGCCTTTTCTAACAAGTTCGGGTGAATGTCTGTGGAATTCTTGTCTAATGGGTGGTATTTCAAAGTTCAAAATTTTGCTTCCCAGGCTTTCAAGTGTTTCTTTTTGTGTTCTTGTTAATTTAACTTGAATAATGCACCTTTACTTCAGGGACGAGAAGATCCAGCTTGTGTTTGCAGTAAGGCCAGATTCTTGAGTCGGGAATGATCACAGTCGTTTTATTAAATGACATTATAGAGACTCTTTTTTCACTTTTTGAACGTAATTCGTTAATTGTAATCAATCAAGGTACCAAGATACAAAGGTATCTGTAGGTTTTATTACAGTATATTTATGTGTTTTTGTAGTGAACCTTTGCTTTTCAAATCCACCTTTCCTGAACATATGTCCCTCAAATTTAAGCTGGCTTTTTCTGATGGTTTTAATTAGTGATCTTTTGTAATTGACAAATTTCATTATCATTTTGTTAATTTTCTTTTTCACTCATGAGATTTTTAATATTCTGATTATGTGCAGCAATTCTACTGCATTTAATCTTCTCTAGGTCTCTATTAAAAGAGTCTAGCTTTCACGTCCATACAGGAGAATTGAACATACGTATGTCTTAAGAGTTTTAATTTTTGTGACATATTTCATGTTGCTTCGTGTAAAAATAAAAACATGAAATACTTTTCCATTATCGCTTTTTTTGTAATATTAATACTTGTTCTTTTTTCCTTTATCGGAAGATATATACATACAGATTTTCATAAAATACAGAATTAAGGCTTTTAAATATGTAGATGGATGAAGTTATAAAGCTCTAAGTTATATGTATATGTATTATACGCAATTTTTGCTTGTTACCACGTTCTTATTTTCATCACCGAAATTGAAATATAAGAACAAGTAATTACTTTCTAATAGCTATTTAGAAGAAGTAATGACTGCTTCTTAAAGCAAAAAAAATTAATTTATTGTTGTGCTTTTCCTTATTATGTACACAAAATTAGATCAAGCAAATAGTTACTGAACATTATTTAGCAGTAGTAGTAATCTCTGTTTCTTATACAACACTTATTTTGCTGCTTTGCAGTCTTTTTTTCTATCCGTGAAAAGAGGACACGATCATTTGAATTGGCAGGACCTACCTTGGTTCATTTAGAACAAGCAAAAATATCCAAGTTATTGAAAGCTTAATTTCTGTTCTTTTCAAAACTCATATTTCCTTATCTTTGAAAACAAGGAATTACATTTAGTCATTGAATATTATCAATTATTTAGCAAATCGAATGGCCATCTATTCTGTGAAAGAAAAACACTTGCTTCTTTTCACTATTCCTCTTTACTTCAGAGAAATAGAAAAAAATTAATTCACGTATTTGAGTAACACGAAATATTAAGCAGGTGTGAACAGAATTTATTTTACAGATACAACATTTGGATGTTTTTACAGTACCGAATATGGTCCATAAAAACTAAGATCAAATTACTTAATAATAAATGTTATTTAGAAGTTGCTTGCTACCCTAATCCTGAAGAAAAGAAACTGTTTGGCTGTTTTTAATCTCCAACATTTTGATGAGGTATGGGAAAAAAGACAAGGGGCTCTACCCACACGTTAGATGGGCGATGTGTAGAAGGTGACGGGAATGTATCTCAGTAACTTAAAACCTATGGCACTGGATGGGGACGAATGGAAACAGATGGTCATCTTAAGAGTCGTACGTTACTCGAAGGAAAAGGCTAACAAGGTAAGGTAACATTTTGTCAAAAACAGGAGTAAAAAAATAGGGTAATGTATTGAAAAAAGAATAAAAAAAGGAAATAGATGTCCACATTAAAAGTGTGGAACATGTCCGAGTGAGCAGGCAAGCATCATCCAAAAAATAAACGTACTGTAATTTTCACATTTTCACACTTAAGTTAGCGTCATCAACATTAAACAAAAAATTAGTTTGAAAAAACGCTTGGCAAAAAACTGTTTTGCTACTGAAGCACAATATTGCTCAGAAGGGTGATATTTCGTAATAGAATTTTTATTTCTGACCAGTCAGACAACTGCAAGTACCTTTCTGGAATTTTGTGAAGGTGGAAATTTCTGGGCCTAACTCTACAGCGAGAAAATTTTTACTGCTAGAACTGAGTATCATACAAACAAAAAGCAAGGATACATCGTTTTAGGTCTATGAAAGAATCCGGCTTTTTATATTATAGGCTCCTTTTATTAAGAACCGTATTCTTTCATAAACCTTATATTTCTTCTGCCTTGGAAGCCTTTTTAATAGTAAAAAGGCTTCAAGGCCGTCGTAAGGGGAAATGTTGGGTGGTGAGAGGATATGTTGGGTCGTGAGAGGATATGTTTTGTCGTGACACCCTCTGAAAAATTGTATCGGCAAATGAATTTCAAATCAATATTTGTCGGATGAACTGTAAAACTGAGTAATCTGCAGTTACCAGATGTTCAGTGTACTTTACAAATTTATCTGATGGTAAAGGAAGACCGTGCTGGACAGTATAAACTAACGAAATGTGTGCCAAGAGAGAAATGGCTTTATCCTTCGACACTCATAAACTAAGACTATTTGCAATTTGCATTTATTTTAATAGCTATTTTCAAAGCCAAATTTTAATTTCAAATCACTGAATATGTATACCATGCAAAGCATAGCATTAAATTTGATATGAATAATAGAATGGATAACAAAAATAAAATTCAACAGTAACACAATCATCAGGCATAAGTAATTTTAGTGGTGACACCATGTCCTTTTAGAAAATTAATAACATTACAATTTTCACAAAGTAGCCTTTCCGACGGCACTACTCCTTAATGGTTTTCTATCCTTGTCCTGCATAGGTATGGGTACAGAAATCAAGTATTTGATGTCTTACTTGGTTGCTATACAACACATAGGTCCCTACTTTGAAAACCCAACAAAAGAGTTTAGAAGTACTAATTTTAGCTTTTGTATATAAGTTACACCGGGAACATTAGAAAATTACCTTTGGATTCAATGGTACAAATTATATTCAAGCATAAACCATAAGGATAAAATAGGGAGCGAAAGTATTAACAATAGGGAGTGGAAGTATTAAAGTGCTTCCTCAGTTTTCCGTTCTGCGGACAACCGAGGAAGCACTTTAATACTTTCGCAGCAAATCTTTAGTTTTAATCAAATTGCCTCTTTCAACAAATCCCATACAGCAGATCTTTTAGATACCGGAAATTAAATAACTAGGGATATACAACCCTTGTATCAATACGTTTGTGATAAAAACATGATTTTTACCGAACAGAAATGACAAATACACAATTACCACAAAGCTTTATCCTTTTTGAGATTATACGGTTCATGCAATTTCAACGGTAAAATCCAGCTGCTAAAACATTTTATATTTTCGGCATCTTTAAATTTTAAGTTTTGTTTCTTACATAACACAAATGACCTTGTTACTCATAAGATGAATAGGTAAAATTATGAAATAAGTATGAGCATTGATGCCACACATGTTCTTACTAAATTTAGATTATTAGGTAAAAAAAATATATCTTTCTCAATTTCGGTACTGAAGCAACACCAACTTGCTATCACAGGATAAAACATAAATTCTAGGATGGTATGGTCACACACTACCCAGCAGTGCCGACAAATGTGGCTTAAAAAATAGAGGCCCGTTAATTCATTTTGCAATATATATAAAGGTCGGCAGAGAGCAACGGTGTGTAAAAATATGGGCAGTGTCTTGTTGATAACAGTATAAAAATTGGTTTTAAGTAAGATGGCCTTAATTGCCCTACGGGAATCTCAGAACTATGTATGCTACAGATGGCTCGCGCCACTATTATTGATTAATTAAACAAGAGAAGGTAAATAGAGATTTTTTCTTTTTTTTTTCTTAGTTTTAACGTGATTTTTCCCTAGTTATTGGGATTCAGACGGTGCCCTTCAGAGGGAGTTTCTTGCCCTTCCTTGCGCCAAACAATAGCTTTTTCTCTTGTAAAGTTCCAAATTCTCTTCGCTGGCTCTGGAATCGAACCCGGAACCTCTTGGTTGCTGTGCAAATGCACTAACAATTAATCTACGGCTCCTAAGTTTTTACATAGATTATGATGTTATATTACTACGTCACAAGCAGCAATAAAATTATGTTTTCATATTCGATGAATTATTGTACATGTAATTGATGTGAAGAAAATTGAATTGTGAACATATTGAAAACTGAAATAACTGAATATTTTGAATTTGTTTATTCTTATTCTTTAAAAGTTAAGAACCACACAATGTATAATGCTACCAAGTGCATAGAACTGTGAAAAAGTGACAGGAAAAAAGAAGATTATGTCAACAGAAAAGATTTAATTTTAGATTTAAAACATTCAAGTCATATGATGAAGAAAAACTCTCATATGCCAAAAGGTCCAACAATCTACTGGCCTGAGGAAAATAAGTACATCCACAGAAAGATTTAAAAAAAGGAGCAACAACTGGAAAGGAATGAAGACATAGAGAGAAACTTATCACAGGAAAATCATATGGTTATCATATAATAATCTCCAACAAGATATTCAAAGTACAAAAGGCTTTAGAAATTAAAGGCATTGGAGGCGTTACAAGTTATCAACGGTATCCAGGCGGCGATTGCAACAACAATCTTGATAACCCAAGTTTCGACTTGCTAGATGCAACCCATTTCAATGTATCATTCATCTTCAACAATTCAGACGGTGGAAACGTCCTACCAATGTATAGGGGTGCATTACAGATTATATAACTAGGTAAGTAATTAGGTATTTCTTAACTGAATGAGAAGAGTTATGAAAGAAAGATGAAAATCACCGTTTCCTTAAGAAAAACTGCTATTTTCTAAACTCATAAAGGCCATTTTTGTGATGAAAAGTTATTTAAATATCCTTCTTTTATAATACTAACTCGCTGCAATGTCATTAAGCGTTTGAGTTAACAAGAATAGTTTATAGAATTATAAATTATTCAAAAAATTTTTGCAGCATAATTAGCTTTGCAAATTTATAGAATTTTCAGCTTAATCATATTTTACCGAGATGAGTTGGGTATTTTTTTCGAAACAGTTTAACCTGAACACTAATTAACGAAGCATTTTGTATTTTTGTGGATATTTGTAGTTTCCAATACTTTCTGTAAAGTCTTCATACTTGTCTGGTGACTATCAATTGGCTGTACTGTAGGAGCTAAGATTTTATGATTTTAATTATAAATTTTAAATGGGGCATTAAATCTTAAATTTCATTTGGATTTTGCTAATTTCTTATTTCAAACATCATTTTGAGACAAAAACCCCCCCAAAAAAACATTATTTCTTTAAGAAAAAGCATTAGGAATTTGTAACCAGTACAGTTGCACAGTAACCGTTTCATCTGTAATCCTTATTCGGAGTGAAACACAATCTCATTTAACGTAGATTCATAAGTAAATAAAATTACGAAAAACATCGACAAAAAATCGCGATCTGTGAGTTACAATGACTGTCAGCATTCACTCTTTCGATCTAGTGATTCACTATCAATATCATTAATAATAATCTAGATACAAAAAGATTATCATTCTTTAAGGAATGTTACTGATATTGAAGGGTCAATGCAGTTTTGCTCTTCTGGACCAGATGAGTGTAAAAAAAGTCCTCCGCTGTATATGTTTTAAAGTTTTTGAAATTTGGGATTAACTTAAAAAGTCACTTAAATCCAGAAATTAGATAGTACCCATTAAGTTAGTAATTGTTGCATTCTCATGGAAAATGAGGGGGCAATTGAATCATCTGATTACCATTGAATCTCCCACTCCTTGCTGTAGTGATGGATGTGTTGACAGATAAAGTAAGGAAGGAGGCGCCATGGAATATGATATTTGCAGATGATATTGTGCTCATGAGCACAGGAAAGGATAGGCTGAAGAAGAGCTAGAAGGATGGCGAAATGCACTTGAGAAACGTGGTCTAAAAGTGAGCCAAGCAAAGACGGAGTACCTCTGCATAAACAAGAAAAGAGACTTACCACCAATCAAAATCGGTCATGATGAACTTCGAGAGGTAGAGAATTTCAAGTACCTCTGGTCCATCATTGAGCAAAGTGGTGATTGTTCAAAAGAACTGAAGAAAAGAATCCAGGGTGGGTGGAGCGACTGGCGAAGCACGACTGGAATTTTGTGTGACAGGAGAGTACCGGTGAAAGTCAAAGTCAAAGGAAAATTATACAAAACAGTAGTAGGGCCTGCGATGCTGTACGGACTGGAGACAGCTCCTCAAACCACGAGTCTTGAGAAGAAGAGGCAAACAGCAGAAATCCGTATGCTGAGGAGGTCGCTTGGAGTCACAAGAAAGGACATGATCAGAAATGAAAGGATCAGAGGCACCATCGGGGTATGTGACATCGCAGGAAAGTTGAGAGAAACACGGCTAAGGTGGTATGGACATGTGCAAAGGAGGGAGGAGTGTTACATTGCTAAACGGGTGCTGTACATGGAGCTTCCTGGCAGGAGGAAGCAAGGAAGACCAAAAAGGAGATAGAAAGACTGTGTGGGAGATGACATGAGGAAACTTAGGTTGACCGAGCAAGACGCACGTGACCGACTCCAGTGGAAGAAGCCAATTTGCTGTGGCGACCCCTGAAAAGGGAAACGCCGAAAGAAGAAGAAGAAAAGGAAATTTTAGGATCATAAATGCGACAGTAGAGCAAAGGACTTACAAATAATAAAGCTCAGACATAATAGCTCTAAAATTGCATCTTTACATTTATGTAATCTAAAATTTTGTATACTGCGAGAGGTATGATCATAAAAATGTCCTATTAAATGCAATTTTATCTAAATTGGGCAAACAATCCAAATATGTGCGTTCATGATAGTAAAACAAAAAAAAGTCATTTTAAATCAAAATATTTATTATTGTTTGTATTAGTCACATGTACTAATCACATGTACTAAAGTAATTTCTTGCAGGTCATTTAATTAAATTATAAAGGTTACTAATGGTCTTCAACAAAAGTTTTGACCTATGGTCTTTGCAGTTGATGGAAAGGGTATTTCTCAAAATGTAACATAGAATACGATTGCAACTCCTGACATTTTAATAGTATATATATATATATATATGTATATATATGTATATATATAAATATATATAAATATATATATATATATATATATATATATATATATATATATATATATATATAAATACATAAGTTAAAACACCAAAAATAAGAACTGTGATTGCAACTAATAATTTCACGATATTTCGATCATCAGGCAATAATGCTGCAAATACTGCTTTTATAAACAAATAAAATAGCCGGCTCATCAAAACATAAAAATTACATGTGGTAACTTATTACAATCCGTTAATATTCTGAGAAAGGAAGAAAGAAAGGAAGTCCCATCTGGATACGGTTTAAAGTTACTAAAGAGTTATTTAATTTCAAATTGGATAAATAGGTGTTTGCTGTTTGATCAGGGAAAGGAGATCCCATACGATTAGTCTTTAGGTATGAAGTTGCGGAGGAGGAATTTGTTTTCGTTTCGGCATTTTTAAATACGTTTTGATCTTTTGTTGAGAAGTTGTTTCTTGTTGGTGTATGTTACAATGGACATTTTTTCAGTGAGACAAAGGAGGCATGTTTTTGTGCTGTTGTTGTAATGGGGGACTAATTTTAGGATAGATCAAGATATTTCGGGCGCTTTTCCGGTTTTTTCATTTGATTCCAATACGAAACTTGATAGTGTCGTGCTGTGTTTGTACTTACTGTGGGTGAATTATAATTTATGTTGAGTGTATCTGTTTTCCATGGCTATTTATATAAATATAAATATAAATATAAATATAAATATAAATATAAATATAAATATAAATATAAATATAAATATAAATATAAATATAAATATAAATATATATATAAATATAAATATAAATATAAATATAAATATAAATATAAATATAAATATAAATATAAATATAAATATAAATATAAATATAAATATAAATATAAATATAAATATAAATATAAATATAAATATAAATATATATATATATATATATATATATATATATATAAAGTGTTGTTTTTGTTGTTATTATTATTGTTGTTGTTGTTTTTATTTAAGCATGTGGATATTCTCTTTATGCTGAAAATAGAGAGTTTGATTTTGAAATGTGTTTGAGGTTATAATATTATTTTTATTAAACAACACTGAAGGAAAATAAATACGTTTATCTTTTACGTCATTGAAATTGCTCTACACTTGAGGCAAGTATCCATAGCGTTAAATTTATTTTTTGTGCGAACAAGTACATCAAATACTGCTTATCTTCCAGTTACTCTGGTATTTATTATCTCTTTTTGTTTTGAACCAAACAGAAAAACGTGCTGAACTTATTAAATAAAGAAATAATAGATTTTTAGTTGGTAGTTTTAAGGAATTTTAAAGGCATCACATTTTAATCATTAAATCATCTTATTATAACTTATTATTATGTAGCGTCCTCCATGTTCAAGAATAAACAACCTGTCCAATACGTTATTTAAAACATTTTTATAGACATTTTGTAAATCAAGGAACTATTCTTATAGATTTAATTTCGATGTCAGCAAAGGATTAGCAATTCAGGCTATGAGAATCCACTCAATTATGTCTTCTATAGGCAGAGATTACAGGAATTAAACCTTAGCTCACAATCACTGTATTTTGTTCTACAGATGTTTGACTTCTTTGAAAATGTTAAGGTAACCTATTCCTAGCTCTGTTATCTGTTTATAATTTATAGTGCTAAGCAGTAACACCAAGCTTCCTACTTGTTAAACATAGAGTAATAGCACTAGGTCAGAACAGTGCATCTAATTGAAGGTTGATTGTTAAGCCTCGCTTTTATATAAATCAATACATTATAGATAGATTTAGAGCATATCCAACATGGAAATCCTCTCTGACTCTGCAGGCACTCAATGCAAAACATTTTAAAAAGAGATTTCCCTAGTAGATTACAAATTAAATCTCTATACTTGCAGCTGAATGAACTTTACTGAGAATACATTAACATGATACTCGATAATTTTGTACCACAGACCAGTGTTATGCAAAATAAATGATATTTAACTGAGTGTTATGTCCGGGCGTGACATTAATCGCGCGGAAAGAACAAAGTATAAATTAACTAGAATATCAGGCCTTTAATTCAGGCAACTGCTCATTAGAGATAGGTAAAACTTGTTCGTCGAAAACCACACTAAATTAAGCAAATTTTATCGTAACAAAATGATAAAAAGTCAAGCAAACCAAGACAAACAATGTAAAACAGCCCAAAGATTAATTTTTAATAGTCTCTGCATAGGCTTTTCAAAAATATTGCGAATCAAAAGTCAAATGTTATGAGATAATATCCAACTTTGAGATCTTTTAAAAAATTTCGTGAATAGTCTTTTTTGATCTCGTTCATTTTCCCAAGTAATAGAATAGTAATTATCGAAGGACAATATTTTATCATAATCACTGCTCGCCGTCTGCTACAAGTACTAGAATCACTGAATCAGCAACAGTTAAGTACTTTTATTTAATTGATGAATTTGTTGCAACAGTTATTTCACAGTTGATCTTTGTAAAAAGTGGTGTCATGTCAGACACAACTGTGATAAGTCAAAGATATCTTAGTTTGATTTATTGAATTCACATCAGGACAAATGACAACTAACTCTATCAATACTGACTTCACTCGACTATGTTAGTAAAATAGTAAACCATTTAAAAATCACCTTCTAAAATACATTTAAAACTAATTTCATTAGGGTTGTTGGGGGTTCATTTTCATTCAATACGTATATACAAACGAAGGCTTTTATTTATACCGGAGAGTGCGTAATATTTGTGAAAATCGGAGAGAAACCCCAATACCAAAACCATGTCAGCTCATTCAATCATAAAAAGTACTCAAAAAATTCATTTTTTAAGTAAATATGACAATAAAATAATAAAAGAGGCTGCAACCTAAAATTTCGTCGGCCAATAATGAAATCTGCACAATCTTATACAAAAATTTCATTATTTTTTACTACGTACTTGGAAAATATTGCTCCAAGACCAGGCTTAATTATGAACCAAGAGTCCAAAACAACATGGTGTCTACAGATGGATCATCCTAATATATTTGGTTTCCATTAGATTGGGTGCCAACTCCAAAATAATGATAATGATAATAATAATAATAATAAAATAATAATAATTTAACAATGATAATAACAAAGTTCATGTCCAGCATGACAGCCCGCACAGGGAGATGGTATTCACCTGCCAGACGAGAAAACTTAACCCCGGCTACCGACCAGTAGCTTTAGAGGTTAAGCACCTTCCTCAATATGTTGGTAGTTCCAATGATGGTAGATGTTTGGAGTCCACCCAAGACATCAGGGATGCCCAACTCTTTCAAACTGCGCTCCAAGCACTTCGTTACCACTCCTAAGCTTCCCACGACGATTGGGACAACGCTGGTACATACGCTATGTAACTTTCGGATTTGTTGGGCCAAGGGAGAATA